>JARFNW010102984.1:0-12869 GCA_031763155.1 Dirona albolineata
TGGGTCTTTCTGACCCAGTGACGCGCAAAGAGAGATTTATTTTGTATACCCCCATTCGCCACTTATGGGTCTTTCTGACCCAGTGACGCGCAAAGAGAGATTTATTTTGTATACCCCCATTCGCCACTTATGGGTCTTTCTGGCCCAGTGACGCGCAAAGAGAGATTTATTTTGTATACCCCAATTCACCACTTATGGGTCTTTCTGACCCAGTGACTTGCAAAGAGAGATTTGTAAGTCATTAGGTCAAAAAAGACCCACGAGTTGCGGAAAGGGTAGGTTATCGCGAGTGGTTAAAAAAACCAAAAACAATCACATATAACAATGTGCTTAGAAAATATATAAAGAATGTTTTTCATTTTTAACATCCTTTATCTAACGTGGGTTTTTTTTCATTTTCTAAAGGGGAAACCCGAAACGTTTTGTATTGTTTATCGTATCATACATGAAGCCTTATTTTTAACTCTATATTTTGAATATTCTGTTTAATTGGCTTCAAGCAATTTCATCACGTTTTGTTTGGGTCTTTGTTTTTCAGTCATTGAGTATTTGATCTGATCATCTTCCACCCGCCACATGTGGCAGTTTGACATTTCTTTACACACCACTTTTACTTTCGTTTGGAGGCCACACGACCGAGTAAACTGTCTTGCATGACGAAGGTTGTGGGTTCGAATCCCCACCTAGCACGCTTCTTTTTTCTTGGGCAAGAAACTTTACTCGAATTGTCCAAATCGGCGACCCAGGCGTAGGAAGGGGTGCCAGTGTTATTGTTATTACAACTGGGCAGGTAATCTGCAATGACTGCGATACGATTCGAACTCAAGACCTATCAGAGACGGACTTTAAATTCGGAGGTCCCCTCGGTTGTCACCAGCGTTTGTTGTCCTTGTTCAAAAGTGGGATTTGCGTATGGCGTATTAAGTGTTGAGTGTTCCGTTGCTTCACCGAGGCCAATGTGCTACTGTAAAGCGCTTAGAGCATGGTGACGATCGTGGATAACCGATATATAGTAAATGTCATTATTATTATTATTGTCATTGTTATTATTATTATCATTATTATTATTATTATTATTACTATTATTATTATATTGTTATTATCATTATTATTATTATTATTATCATTATTATTATTGTTATCATTATTATTATTATTATTATTATTATTATTATTATTATACCTAGTCTGTACCCCCATACAAATACAGGCTCTCAGTCTCAGACTTAACATGATAAATTATACCAGAAATCACCTGATGGCATTCTAACCTTGACAACTGTGTTGGATTGCCACAAATTCCACTCCTGACAACAAACCCCAATCTTTCCATGACTAAGATACAAAAAAAATATTTTACATACTTTGCCTTATTTACACGTACGTTTTAAAGAAGAATATTATTATTATTGTTGTCTGTTTGGTAAATCTTTCGCTGTTTCAAATTTACTCAAAGATCCCTTTGGATGTTACACTGGACTAGCTTGACCACTGATAAGTGTCCTTTTTGGGGTTGGTCAGCTGGTTGGCAGGTCTTTGGGACAAATTGAAGGAATGAAGCATTGTCAATTTTAATTGTGGAGGTGTTCAGATGATTCTTTCAGGGTTATTGTGTGGAAGCGATTACATATGATTTTGCAGTATTATTCCACTTTGCAATTAATGATCTCAAGCTCAAAGATTATGTTATGATAGTTTATCAGTGTGATTTTTACTTGTTGATTTGGATAATTAGATGTACTTAATCTGTTATTAATTGGCGATGTTACAATCAATGAGTAGGTATACTTTTCATGAGAAATCTCATTTCAACTATTATTATTATTATTATTATTATAATTATTATTATTATTGTTTTTATTATTATTATTATTGTTATTAATATTATTATAATTATTTATATTATTATAAGAGAAGATAACATCACAGTTTTTAAGTTTTTTTTGTTTTTTATTTATTTAATTTGTTAAATATTTAAAGGCAATCAAACCAATTTTGGATGTAGTTCAATTAATAGCGAATGTGTTTTTCTACTGCTTGTCTGTTCATTTAGTGCATGCATGCTTTTCACAAAGTTATTCAATTATATATCACCTTGAAATTTTATTTTTTGTTCACATCTCTCAAAATAATTTTCTTATATCTTTTATATTTCAAGTCATATTTAGATGTGTTGCTATATTTTAAAATGTGTTTAATCAAAATAATCTTAAAATGATTCCACCTTATTTAAAATCAGATATGTAGGAAAAAAAAGAGAGGTTCCTAGAAGACGCAATACAGACATCTCTGTCGGTCTTGATGATGATGTACCAGGTTCGAATCCTGGACAGAAGTTCTAGTCTCTCTAGTCCTGTTATTAAAGTTTCCAGGGCAGGCTTTGTCCCACAAGTTCTACCACAGATGGGATTTAAACTCATGATTCTTGCTTCAATGTGGCTTTGTATAAGTATCGAAATGCTTTCTTGCTTTATTGTTAACATGCTTTGAGTGATTTCGAAGGAGACAACAACAACAAAAAGAGTTTTTATATAATTTTATCTGATTTTTAAAGATATTTTGAAATGCATTGAAAATAGAAATAAGAATCTATCAGGAAAATGATTGGGCTTTTTGTTGTGTTTTTGTTTTGTATTTACGTATGTCTCAAATTGGCACAAATTTCTCAAAGAATATCTTTCCACCTGATGAGTCGAATGAATGAATGGATGATAATCTGTGGCTGCAAATTTGTGGCCTTGCGATTGGATGGTGAACTGTGGCTGCAAATTTGTGACCTTGTGATTGGATGGTGAACTGTGGCTGCAAATGTGTGGCCTTGCCATTGGATGATGATCTGTGGCTGCAGATTTGTGGCCTTGTGCTTTATACATATACTTATTTTGATATCACTATGGCCACGTTGGGGACAGATGCAGTGTTTTTTCATGCAGTCACTATTGTCATGTATTGTGACGTCATGCAGTGAATATTGTTATGATGTCATCCAGTGAATATTGTTATGATGTCATGTAGTGAATATTGTTATGATGTCATGCAGTGAATATTGTTGTGACGTCATGTAGTGAATATTGTTATGACGTCATGCAGTGAATATTGTTATGATGTCATGTAATGAATATTGTTGTTATGACCTTACGTCCGGCAACGCTTCAAAGTAACATGACATCAAATAATAAAAGTGCCAAGATATTTTAACTGTTAACGTACAGGTTATAGTATAGTTATGAATGAACATGGTCATAAGTCTCCTTGAATTATTGACATTTTTTTTTTATCTTCTTGAAACCCATGCATGGATTCGTTTTAGTTTGTATGTCTCTTTAACATTGGAGTTACGTTTCTTGCTCAAGAAAAGCAATGAAGTGACTGGGATATGATTCAAACCGACGACTTTCACCATGAGATCCTTCTGTCCTAACCACTCGACCATCCCGCCACCATGCGAGTCATCAGGCAGATCCTTTCCTCGTTCATTGTCCTGCTGAGCCTTTTCGCCCATGCCGCCAGTGCTTGTCCAGGGGCCGTACACAGTGTACATAGACCATACGGTTACTGTTAGCATATTCTGGCACACTCATATTGCATTGTATTCTACTCACAACATACTGATAGTGGGATAGTGTAACAACAGTGCCGGTAAGAGACATGAACAGAAAATAGAAAAAAACGATTTTCGTCGATCGGGGGAATCGAACCCATGCCTGCCACGGCAACTCCGCCTCGCCGTGAACAGAAAACAAGTCTACTCCCTCTGGACTAATCCGCCATCTGGGTTCGATTCCTCCTGACGACGAAAATCTTTTTTTCTATTTTCTGTTCATATTCTGTCTACTGGACAATTAGTGCCTGCTCCCTCCTCATTTACACTCATAACATAACGTGATTGCAGTGATTCTCAGCCTGCACATATAGCTTATCAGCGTAACATCTATGTATATTATGGTCCCAGGTTTCCATAATGCAAAGCTGCAACCAGTGACGGCAATGACGTCGACTGTATAACTGTCTGAGGTACCTCCTTCGTTCAACACTGTCAAAATGGGAAAAACTTCCTTGTCCCGTCTTTGATTTGTCTGTTTGTCTGTCTGTCTGTTTGTTTGCTTGTTCGCCTTTATACCCCTGAAAACATTATGCCAAGCTGAAGGATGTGCGCAATCGACGAGGACCTCGCCACTCATCACCTGACATATTATGTCTAGAAAGAATCTGAAGTCAGGAATATAAGACAAGCAGGTGATGAGCCCACAGCGTCCAAACGCCTTTACCAGTAGTTGGACAACGACGAGGCCCAAACATGTCGATAAACTCTTTGCAGCTACCCTAGCTGTTACTCCTCGGTTAGTTTAATTGGGAGCCGACGACTGGGCCATAGAGGATGGCTATGACGCTGTAGATTCATTCGAGCATGCCTTTCAATCCTGGATCAATAATCACAATGTGAAGGTGTAGCTAAAATTACGATGTCCACTACATTGTGTTGCTTTAACTTTAATAATGATGATGGTGGTGGTGGTGGTGGTGATGATGATGATGATGATGATTAAAACAATGGTATTTCATACATACAGCGCCTTAGAATTATATCCGTATTTAATGTACTCATCCTGGAAGAAGCAAAAAAAAAACCTGATTTATTATTCACACAACTTTCTTAGTTTTAACTTAAGGAACGCAGCGTGGCGCCCTATTGACACAATGCGCGCCATAGCCCAACGTTTACCATTATAATATTATCTCTCAGTGCAAATCTATCGTAAGTTCAGTTACGATGATTTTGCACCCCACTGACGATATTTAGGTTATATCTGTGTGTTCGCCTCATCTCGTCGCTTTACATTGGCATTTGCGAACTTAATTGAACATGCATGGTTGCAGCGCCTTAGGATTAATGAGGTGACGATGGTATGGAAAACCTTGGCTAGGCGTTCACTACTGTGTAACTACATTATGGTCAGTTGGTGTTGTCAAGCAACCTTTATCGTGGCCAGTGAATGGGTGGGTGACCGCTCAAGATAGTCACGGCAATATTTATGTAAAATGAATAGTATTGGCTCACAGGCGTTTGCGTCAACAGTGTCACTAGATAAGTCACGCACGTACCCTGCTTTGGTTAAGAACACAGAGGACGCGTGGGTAAACCACAGACAATGATATAGCTATGAGTCTCTGAGTGAACTCGAACCGAATCGCCAGCGCGTGGAAGCAATTTAGGGGGCGCATCGAAACGCGGCCAATTAATGGTGCGTAGAAGCAAATTGAACGACACATAGTCAATGAGAAAATGGCTACCATATTTATTAGAAGATTGATTTTATTGCTAGCCAGCAGTTTGCCTAGATTTCTATCACACCTGCAATCAACCCGCTTATACGCGAGTAATATAATTAATATTTGATTCGACTGAACACGCGCGTGTCAACAAGACTGCGTGGGACACATTTACATTACTCGCGTGAGCAAACTCGTGAGTGCGATTTCTCGCTACTCGCGTTTTCTATGTTCTCTGCTTTCTATCGGAGACGAGCGTTTGTTTGGAGGTCCCCATGGTTATAAGCAGCGTCATCCATGTCCAAAATTGTATTCGCCTCTATCGCGTGCCAAGTGTTGGGTGTTTCAGGTTAAAATGTGCTGCTGTAAAGCTTAAAGTATGTTGGCTAAGCGCCATATAAATGAAATTCATCATTCATTCCTCTTCGTCGTAACTAAAAGAAAATATTTCAGTTTCAGACAACAAATAAGTAATAAAATCAATAACTAATACGGCATTCATGAAACCTATTGGGCAACGAATTATTTGATAAAGAATGGTAGAGCACTAAAACCCTTACAAATACACCAATAAAAAAAAACCACGTTTAGTAGACGAAGAAGATGGAATAAGTTATATAGAGATAAACTGAGAAGAGGACAGCGGAGAATTGTGTGGGATGACCGAAGGGCTGTGTTGAAGTGTGTTGTTGACAGTTGTTGTCAGATGTCAGCTAGGCATTTAATTTAAGGCATAGAGTCTTGGCCCTAGATAGTTCATCATACGTTATGTAGTTCATACATTCGTGGAACTCGCGGTTCCGCAAAAGATACACCTGTCACCTACCCAAATCGATTTCGATAATAAATGAGTTCGTTTTTCTTGTTAAAAAGTCGACTTAAAATCAGTAAATCAGCCATTTTACGAAACGCGAATAAGAAGTAAACAGCGTTGGGTTTCAGTTTCAGGGGAAAACATGACTTAATTAACTTTACATTGTTTTAGAGTGAGGTCTACACTTTTTTTTTTCTCATCCCCTGAAATCATCAGTTTTCTTTAAAATGCCAGAATTGAGTAAATCTGCCCAAATTGCAATGGCTTTGGCAATGCCAGCAAGTGTGATTGTCGCGTACTGGCTCTTTTCACGATGGTCGTCAGGTGAGTTCTAGACTAGTTCTCTATTTCAATCTGAATCATCATCGTCATCATCAATCATCAATAATCATTGGTCAATGATCAATGCAATATTAAATAGATATTATTATTATTATAATTATCATTTTCATTATTATTATTATAATCAATTATGATACTGATACTAATAATAACAATATATCATTATTATTATTATTATTATTATTATTATTATTTATTAAAATTAATAATAGACCATTAATATATATAATAATAATATTATATATATAATATATGCAGAATCTCCCCAGTCTTCATGTTCAAAATAGTCAGAGAACAATTCCCTGCAACTCCTCCAAATCATGTTCTACACTCTGTAATGCCTTTAAGCGCAGAATAAAACCATGAACATCTTATAATCACATGTGCAACAACATTATGGTCAAGTACATAAACAAACAACTTTATAGTTTTAAAGTAGGCCTACAACAAACCAATGTGAAAAATTGTTGTTTTTAGTACAAACCGCCATCAACTGCAACCATCTCGACGACTTCAACATCCATCAGTCTCAATTAATTCCAGAGTCATTGCAAATGACTGCCCAGTCAAGAAATGGGCTGCTGCGTCTACGCCACCCTGGGCATCTAACGCACAGCACAGATACAGATATATATATAATCATTGATATTTAAATTATCCTCTATTCATATTCATAGATTACGATCAATATCTCATACAAAAGAACTTATTTTTTTACCCCATTGTTAAAATTTCTATACAATATATTTTTTATTATTAAAGGGTACAGGGTAATAAACAGAATCAACCCTAAAGATGGCTAATTATGTCATTGTCATATAATGCCACATAAAAAGTAAGACTTGTTTGTTTGGTTGTCTATAACTATCGCCCCCATAATATGTATTCCAGATGAAGAGTATTATGGCAAGAAGAGAGTCGCCACAAGTCACACGACCAGAATCAAGGTCTCAGTACCCAGTAAAGCTGTCGGAACGATCATAGGCAAGCAGGGATCAACCATAAAAAGGGTTTGTTACTGGTTTGGTTTATTAAGAAATTTTTAGTAATTTACTTTCAAGGATCCTGTATTTCACTCCTTGCTTTTTTAAATATATTGTTTATACATATTTACTACACATACTATAACAATAATAATAATGATAATAAAAGGCATTTATATATCGCTTATCCACGATCGTCACCATGCTCTAAGCACTTTACATACCCCATGCCCACTCCGTCCAACATAGAGCAATGATATATTATAGTATGGACCTAAGCGCACCTCATGTTATATTTTGTGTAGGGAAGCAATGTGAAAGAGAGAAAGAGCGTCATTTGGCGCAAATGATACAGATGCACAGCTCACATTCTGTCGCCTTAGTGAATAGCGATAAGAGGCGATCTCACTCTCTGTAAACTCCCTTGAGTGAAACTATCCCTCACAATCGTTTAAATCAGTTCCCCTTAATCTTAACAAGTTCCTGGCGAGTTGTGGTTAAGTGGTGTGGACTTTACTAGTCTTTCCAGATAGTGGCAATGATATATAATAATAGACATGTGTGAACGGTGGTGCATTCTCATTCTCATTATAATTATTTCAACAGATTCAGTCTGAAACAGGAGCTCGTCTGCATTTCAGTGAAAGAACAGAAGAGAATGATGGGAAGCCTCGTGTGTTGATGGTTGTAGGAACGCCAGAAATGGCGCAACAAGCAGAGCTAATGGTGTATCAAATTATTGCAGAGATGCCAATAATACTAACGGAGGAAATCCAAGTGCCGTATTACTGTGTGGGACGGATTATAGGTAGGGCCTATATTGGTGAAACGAATAAAAACATTTTAGAAATTTAATTTTTGGGGAGCTGATTTTGATGTCAAATAGATGTAAAAAATTGAAGGAGTAGGAGAGCAGTGTAGTGTCAACAGGGAAATTAAAATGATAACTGGAATTTTATAAATCTTGTCTATTTGCAATTTCTTTCTAGCAATCCATTGCTTTCCTACTACGATTTTACAGCCATGGAAATTAAGAGAACTTACAAAGGGAGAAATTGTTTGTCTTGAGAGAAAATGTGACATAGTGTTGCATTAGATCTTGTATTTTTTGTTTTTCTCATTTTCTTCCTTTCACTTTCAGTGAATTATTCTTTTGATCAGTAGGAAGAAGAATTTTAAGATAAGAAAAATTGTCTCCAAGTATGTCAATGACCAAGACAGTTTAAATGTCTTCTTTCAGGCCAAGCAAATTGTATTACAGCAGATGAACGTGCTTGTTCATGGGTACAGACTATAACCTCTTCCCCCCCTTATACACACTTATAAAATCTGTTGTTAAGCAGAGAATAATAAGCATTCATGAATTTATTTTGTTGTTGTCAGGAAAAGGGGGTTCCACTGTCCGTGATTTGCGCCGTGCGAGCGGGGCCAGGATTGACATTGACAAAAACTCAAGTGGGCCTGGGCCAGATGGGATGAAGGCCGTAGCTCTGTCTGGATCCAGGAAAGAGATTGATGTCGTTATGGTGAGTCCTTTTATCTGTTACTAGTTACTGTTTGTTTAAAAGCAGTTTAAATGTTGAGATTATGTGCTTGGAAATTGCAGTCTTACTGAATAAAACTCATTGGTGCAATGTCTGACTCTGTGACAAGCTGAGGTATTTTGTCAGGTTTGGGTTTGATATTCATTTACGCACATCCATATTTCTTTATCTTTTGTCTTTATTTCTAGCACTCAATAATTATGATATTCCGTTTGTCCTCACAAAAATATGTGTCAAAAGATGGACAACCAAAACCACCCATGTGAATAAAAGAGGAGCAAAGTCAGGCAAAAATCAAGATGGGGAGAACAATATTGGCAGATTAGAAAAACACTGCCATTGTCTAAACGACTGAGCTAGTTGAGAGTGTCAGGGAAGGCCTACTTCTGTCAAATGATTTACAGTTGTTGATGATGATGTTGTTGATGATGATGATAATCATATTTTTTTAATTAAAAAAATCAATACTTTTGCTTTTTGCTTGATATTGAATGATGTTTATTTTATAATATTTACATTTTATCTCAACATGCAGGAGTTGATAGAGGAGATTGTAAAAATGGCTGAGTTTGAGAGACAAGAGAAGGACTCACCAAAAGAGGCATATGTGGAAAGGGAGAGGGGATCTATAAAGGCTACAGCCAGTAAGTCTTGTCAATTTTTGCCATTGGCAGAATCATGAGTACGTTACACTGAAATGTACCCGAGTCATAAGTGCCAAGCAGCCCATAATTTAAAATGGGGAATGAGCGTTTTCTTCTTTCTAGATCTCCTCAGGGAGCCGACTTTGTTCATGGTTTTGAAAGAATCGTCTTCTTTATTGAGGGTTGTTAAATTTTGTTTTCTCAGAATAACCATTGATCAATGTTTTTGTAGAACTTTCTGTACTTCACTGACTGACGCTGGTGGTGTTAAAGCCTGTGAAGTCAACATCGTCTGCATATGCAACTTTTCTTGGGAGTTAACATGGAAGTCACTTTCACTTTTTAGTACAATGGTGCTCTCTTTTGGGGTGTGTTCCGGGTATGTTATAATGGAGACTAATAAACTGGTGGAAATATTGTAGCGTGTTGGTTTTCTCACTATACAATATTGAAGAGAACAGTGTCTGTTATTACTGTTAAGTGAGTATAAATGTACACCGTGTTGCAAAATAGTGTGAGGAAGTGTCCCAGAAATATAGTATTAAACCCTCTGGCCGCCCGGTAAAAATTGTTCAAGGTGTTCGAACGGCCGCTGAAATGTCCAGTCACAGCTTCATTTGATGGTCCCAATTTCAAACGCTTCCAGCACATTTATGTATGGCTGAGACCTCTTATACATTTTCTGTACAGGGAATTCATGTAGAATGGAAAGAGATTTGGGGTCGCCAAAGAGTAAAGCATCACGACTTGATAGGTAATAGCGGGCCTAAACTTTTCACAAATAGACGGGGGGGAAATGACTTTGAAAAAATAATTCCACAAAAAATAGTAAAATGTGTTCCACAAACATTTTTTGGGTGGTTTATAATAACCGCTTGCCTTATATAAAAGTAATAAAAGCTTTCAAAAATAAATTATTCATATTCATATCAGAATCTGAAACGAAATATTCATTTGATGTTTCACCATCAACTTTCTGACCCTGTCTATCTAGAACATTGTTTTTGTTGTGAAACACTCATTTGAATCTCACAATACACAAGAGTTGGTAATTAAAGTGAGCCAGAGATTTTTATGTGATACTGCCAAGTGATTTAAAGTACCAGTGAGTTGCTAGAGCAACAATCATGAATTTAGGCAATCTACCTGGGAAGCCCTGGGAGGCCAGAGGGTTGACAGAACCATTTTGCCATGTAGATTTAAGGTCAAAGGTAAATGGAAAAACCCAAGCAAGAGATTGATGTTTTTTCCAATGCGGTCATGCCTATGTATTCTTTATCCTTTCTTTAGTCCCTGTTGAGGAAGACGACAGTTGGGACATGTCGGACGAGGAAGCCATGATGATCTCAGGCGCAGTAATAAATGGTGGTGAGAGTTGCGTCCCCTTGGCCAAGGATTTCCTCCAAGTCATGGTGTCTGGTGTGGAGCATCCCGGCCACTTTTGGGTCCAGATGGTCGGCCCAAAGTCACTTCATTTGGAGCAGATTCAGAAGGACTTGACGCAACAGTTGGTTTCTGAAGATATACGAGAGGTAACGCAGGAACTTGGACGTTAGAAGTCGGGATGATATATATTTTTTTCTTTTCATGAGCATTAAGTAACGCAATGCCATCCATTGTTTTATATCAACTAAAAAAGAAAGTGAAAAATAACCTTTCATCTCATGAGGTAAAAAATAATTGTAGATATAGCAATCTTCTATTTATGATAATGTACAGTAATTAACGTTTCATGTTTCCCCTTTATCAAAAAACAACGTACAACGACAATGAAAACAAAATGTATATATATTTTCATCATATGTTGCATTCTGATGAAGGGGAAACCCGAAATGTTAAATACTGTACATTGTCATACATAGAAGATTGTTATATCTACAACTATTTTTACCTTTTACCTGGCTTCTAGCAGCCTCACCACGTTAACTTTTGATCTCATAAGTCTTTTGTGTTGTTTTGACTCTTGGATGATTAACTCATATTGCTTTCAACTTTCATTGTGACTTGTCACCATTCACTGGCTGATGTTTGGGTTGTTTCCGTCTTTTTCCTAAATTACCCGAAAGACGGAAGTAAAGTCGGCATGGAAAGCAATGGCAAACTACCACATTATGCTGTATGCCTAATACTATTTACACTTGGATGCGCCACGCTCAGTTGAGTGTGGAAACTTTACTTACTTTACCCTAAAGACAGATTTATGTCTGTCAACACAGGGTACCATTTAAAGCGAAGTATAACTTGATAAGCAACTGCATTTAATTTCAATGGGTACCTTTCTGCAGGGTTGAACGGTTCTATTTTTTTGTTCCAGGAGTTGACCGTGACTGACCCCAAACCGGGAGACATGGTGGCCGCTAAATTTGATGCAGAGGATCCCGTCTTTTACAGAGCTCAGGTGCTGGGAGTCATGCCTGATGGAAAAGTAGATTTGTACTTTGTGGATTACGGAGACAACACCTATGCTGAAATAGACAAACTATTCCAATTGAGGTAATGGATTTATTTTTAAATTTAAATTTCTTTAAAAAAATTTAAAAAATATAACGTAACAATACAAGCCTCATACTGTTTGCTAGTGTTTGATGATATAAAGTCTGAGCGCTTGAACTTGTACGACGACGAGGGAATATTGATTACAAATTATCAACCCATCTTTATCTTGATTTTTCATTAACAAGACCTCATCATATACCTATAACAAGAACTGAACGTTAAGCCTGGTGTCCCTTTTAACTGTATTAGAGGAGAACAGAATCGATAATATAGGCTATAACTATAAAGATTTTCCCTTTCAGATACCAAAGGTGTTTGGATTCCCAATCACGGTTATTGTTTTACAGCTTAGTTTCTAGGGATGAAAATCACTGGACGCTAAGTGTGCACTAGATTACAGCAAAGTGATGGCAAGTTTACGTCAGTTAAAGATATATGATAATGATATATGATTTTATCTGAATATTGTTTCCGTCTCCCAGATCTGAATTCAAAGATTTTCCCCACCAAGCTATTCAGTGTTTGCTGGCCAATGTGGAACCCCTTGATGGTAAGGTTGGAGTGGGACGGTGGGTTGATGGAAAGGTTGGAGTGGGACGGTGGGTTGATGGTAAGGTTGGAGTGGGACGGTGGGTGATTGGAATGTGCATGACAGCAGGTGTTAGTTTGTGTGTGTTGTTTGGGGTATCTATGTCTCTTTGGTAAAATTTCCAGTTTCTATAGCTGTTGGGTGAACACCTGAGGCTACAATACCATGTTGTCTGGTCCAGATATG
>JARFNW010103206.1:0-22816 GCA_031763155.1 Dirona albolineata
AGAGAGAGAGAGAGAGAGAGAGAGAGAGAGAGAGAGAGTGAGAGAGAGAGAGAGTGAGAGAGAGAGAGTGAGAGAGAAAGTGATGCAGAGTCAGAGATATTCATAGAAAAATAGAACTAGTACAGGGTTGTCATGTATCCACCCCAGTCC
Organism: Dirona albolineata; assembly: GCA_031763155.1. Taxonomy (NCBI): domain Eukaryota; kingdom Metazoa; phylum Mollusca; class Gastropoda; order Nudibranchia; family Dironidae; genus Dirona; species Dirona albolineata. Next base: position 151 of record JARFNW010103206.1, read on the forward strand.
TAAAATTATGCAATTAAAAAAATGATCACTAATTCTCTCTCAAAAAAGGAAGGATGCAAATCTATCAGATTCAATTCTACACAAAACTCACTTGGCTCAGGGGCTGGTTCGGGGGTTGAACCACTCTCCTCACTTGGACCCAGAATGCCTTTGGACACGGCATCAATCACTGCATCTACATTGCTGAGAGGGGACGGTCTGGACTCTTCGTTCGTAGACGGAGGAGTGTCAGCTAACAGATTGTCTGGGGTCTTCTTAGATTCGACAGCCGGTCCAAAGGAGTTGGTTGGGGGCGCAGGAGATCCGGGCATAAGATCGATGACAGGCTGTTGTTGCTGAGGAGGCTGAGGCGCTGGTTTGGTGAAGGACGATGCATCCGAGGTAAAAGAATCGGGTATCCTCTTCTTCTTATCCCTCGTCATTCTGAAGATGTTAGGCTCAAGCTTTGTGTCCTGTTCATTGTCGACAAACTCATAGACATTCTCCTTGGATGTCAATTTGATATCCTCCACGATTCCCTTGGATTGCTTCCAGTCCTCAGTGCTGTTATTGATCAGAGGCGTGAAATCATCGGTGATCTCATCTTTCTTATTCACCTCTCTACTTCTCCTGGCCCTGGTCTGCACTTCCAGTTTTTCCAACTTGACAACTGGTGACGAATCGGCAGTTTCAGCGCTACGGTTTCTGGGAGAGCTTCCACTCTTGGGTGACTGGGCGTCAACAGGCCTACCTCTGGGTGACCCACCGGATCGAGATGACCGCTGAGGCAGAGGAGGTTGACCTGATGCAATGGCCTTGTAGTCTGTCTTTTTACGTGGCCTGGTTGACCGCTGGCTCTTGTTCGTCGGTGTTGCTGGTGAGGTCACTGATCCATTCTGGTCGTCCACATCAGAATTGACACTACATTGATTCTCCTTACCCTCGATACTCGAGGGTTGGTCGTCCAGGTTGATGACCAGCTCGGCTTCTCCATAGGATGAATCCAAGTCTGTTTTCGACTCTGGACTGAGAACGTCTGATTTGAAAGGCTGTGGCTTGTTGGGTTGTAAAACAGCGTCTGGCTGCGGGTTGTACGGTTTGGGTGGCCAGTCTGTGGAGGTGTTTGGCCTGCTCATGTCGGTAAGGGCTGGCTGTGATGGCGGATACACTGACCCCATGGATGGTGTGGGAGGGTGAGAGTTGGTGGAAGAAGGATGTGATGACGGAGATGGAGATGGATGAGACATGGATGGCGGATGAGAAATGGGAGCTGGGTGTGTGGTTGGAGGCGTGGGTGGCAATGATATGGAAGGAGATTGGGACATAGGGGATGGCCGTGATATGGGGGAGGGGTGGGAGGTGGGTTGGTGGACGGATGGAGGGAATGGTGACTGTTTGGAGAGTGCTGGCTGAGCCGTCACATGATGTGGCAGTCCTGGAGGATTGTGCAATTGGTGGTGGAATGGCGGCTGCTGTTGCTGGGATTGCTGTTGGTGATGTAGCTGAGACAGCATGCCCTGGTGACCAGCTGGTAACAATGTTTCATGATTGTCTGGCATCATCATTCCTCCACCTCTGCCCCTCCTCCCTCTTCCTCTACCGCCTCGTCCTCTTCCCCTTTCTCCTCCACGAGCAGACCGTGTGCCTCTCGTTTCCGGCTCTATCGTGAACTGGTGGCTTTCCAAATTCTCAATATCCTGGCTGGCTTGAGCATCGAAATCGTAGGCATCGATGGCTTTCTTGTCGCTGACCCCACCTATTCCAGCCTTTTCGGCAGCGGCCCTTTGATGGTGTGCATTCAGAGCCTTGTGAATAGACTCCACGTTTGCCTGAACACTCTGTTCTATTGCCTGCTGTGCAGCCAATGCTGCTTCCCTGTCCTCCTTAGTCGATTTCTTATTCCTCTTTCGTTTCTTACCAGCTCCTCCCTTTTTATCATCTTCAATAGGTGGAGATGAAACGCTTGATTGTTGTTGTTGTTGCTGCTGCTGCGGCTGCTGTTGTTGCTGCTGCTGCTGCAATTGCTGCTGGCGTTGATGTAGCTGTTGTTGCTGCTGCTGCTGTTGTATATTAGGGGCCTCCTGGTAAGATTTTGGTACTGGTTCTTTGTAAAACGACGGAGGGAACCCAGGTCTGGTCACCGGTGGATTGATGTCAATAAACCTAGATCTTGCATCAGCATTGAAAAGCATGTCGCGATTTGGTGTGGGGTCAACAATGCTTTCTGGCAGCTTTGGAGCTGCTGGTTTCATTGGCTCAGCACTCGGGGGATACGAGAAAAAGCCTGACATGTTTCTCGGAGGTGGAGAGTTGAGGAGGAAATCCACGGGAGGAGTAGGGGTCTGACTAGGGTAAGCATTCTCATGGATTCCTGACTGTGGAATAGTCTTCACCGGCTGGAAGGCTGGCTCTGAAATAGGGGGTGGCTGAATGACTTTGGGCAATTGCATGATGTGTTCCTGGCCTTTGCCTGCCTTGAAAATGTTTGATTCGTGGGGCAGTTTCCCCAGCAAATGAACAGGGTCCCTGGGTGCAAAAGGAGGATTACTCGGAAGTCCTTTGACACCGGGCTTGAAATTCTGATGTTCCTGAACCTTTGGAGGGAAAGGCGTTTCTCCATGCATGGGACCTTTGCCAGGCATGAATGGATGCTCTGGTGCATTTCCTCTAGGCTGTGGAAGCCGTGTGTCTGGAAAGAGTCCTGGCAGTGGAAACATTGGCCCTTTGACGGGTGGGCGAGGCAATTCGTGGGGGCTGCTGTCTTTGAATGGTGGATTTGCTGGTGATTTCTGCCGTGGTGACAGGAGATTCTCCTGGTGAGGCGGGATAGTCAGATTTCTCATCGGCGCCTGGAAGTTCTTTTCCATGGGGGTTTTGGCTGGTTGGTGATGATCCAGAGATATTGAAACTGGAGCTGGTAGGGATGACTGGTTGGCAGTGGTGATAGGCCCCTCTCTGACATTTCCAGGGCCGACGTTTGGTCTCTGGTGAAACTTCATGTCCAGATTAGCCACTGTGGCTGTTGCATCTGGTATTGAAATGGTGTTTCTACGAGGACCTTGGAAAACTGGGTCTGAAGGCATTTCTTGGGATTTCCGGCGTTGGTACATGGGCTCTTTCAAGTCAAGCACAGGAGCACCAGGGTAACCTGCGGATCCTCTCCGCGGCGATTGAATTGAAGTCGCCACTTCCACAGGCGGATGATCTGGTGGGCTGAAAGGCATCTCTCTTTTGGGAGAGAGAAAATTCCTGTCTGGCTTCACCTCCTTGTTGAAGAAAGGATTCCTTTGATTGGGCTGCATGTTGGTGACGGGAGACTGCATCGGAAGTTGTGGGGAGACCATGGACCTTTGCGGGGATTGAATGGACCTTTGCGGGGATTGAAGAGATCTTTGAGGGGAAGGCATCTGTCTTTGGGGCGATTGCATCTGCCTCTGCGGAGACTGCATGCGTTGGGGTGACTGCATTTGTCTCTGGGGTGACTGGTTTTGTCTCTGTGGGGATTGGATCTGTCTCTGAGGAGACTGCATTGAAGGCGGAATTGTAGGCATGGACATTTGAGGAGAGTGAATCGTTTTCTGCGGCGACTGGATGGGTATCTGAGGACATTGCATCTGTTGTGGAATTTGTGGAATGACAGAAGGCTCCGGAGTTTTCTCCTTGGGCAAAGAGGTGGAATTTCTTTGTGGAGACTGGAACACAGAGGCGGGCACAGGACTGATCTCTGTGGGTGTTGGGGGTAGCGGTAAGAGTGTAAACGGGTCCATTTTGTCTCCAGAGTCCTTCCCATCCTCCAAGCTTTTGTCGTGGAAAGGTGGGAGTTTATCATCCAGTGAAATGGTTGTCTTTTCTGGAAGAGAAGTGCTGGTTGAGAGAACAGAGATGCTGTCTGGGTCAAGTTTTGTTGATTCCAGTGTTGGCTCCTTGTCTGCCGGTTCAATGTACAGTTCTGGTTCTCCAACCCCGATGGGCTCAGTCTCAAAGCCACTCTGAAACTCTAGTAGGGATTCAACGGCTCTGGCAGCTTCATCTGAGGCTTCTCTCATCGCCTGCTCTTCATTTTCTCTTCTGGCTTTCTCTGCCTCTTCAGCTAACCTTTTCTCCTCTTCCGCTTTCTTTTTTGCTTCCTCTTCTCTCTGTTTCAATTCTTCTTCCGTAGGCTTTGCTGGTATTTCTTCAATGACGGCTTGCTTGCCCATGTTCGGATCACAAAGAGCAGCAAGAGATTTTAGGATATCTTCGTCCCGCTTTTTCGTTTCTTCATCTTGTAAATCAGACTCTTTTACAACCTCAGTCTTTTTCTTGTCTTGATCCTTCTCTTTCTTTCCCACAGATGATACTGTCTGACTTTTGTCATCCTTTTTGTCTTTTCCACGGAAAGAGGCTTTCTCGGTTTGCTTGTTGCTCTTTTTCTCATCCTTGTCTGGGAAAATAATATCTGAGACAACCGAGGACTTTCTTTCAGGTCTGTTGATTTTGCTGTCATAGTTCAACTGGCTGATAACATCCGACAATAAAACCTCTTTATCATTGTCATTACTGTCAATGGTCAGTGGGCTATCCTTGTCTTCGTCTTCGCTCAGTCCCGACCTTGCCACCTTGTCTATGACCTCCGTCATCCTGTCGTTTATTTCCTTTTCGTGCTGCTTCCTCAAGAGCTTCTTGTCTTTTTTGCTCATCTTCTTCTTGTCTGAGGACATCTCTCCTACTTCGTCAATGACAAGGGACGGGTAGTCGTCGTCATCAATTTCTACCGACAACCCAATTCCCGTTTCATTAGTTTCATTGGGAGTGGCAGGCGGATCGTCGGAATTCTCCTCTTGGATAACCAGACTCTCTGACTCACTGGAGGGAGGTCCAATCTCAGTGATGACTGTGGTCTCCGCCTCAGAAATCGGAACAACAATATCCTCAAGTAAATCGGGCTCTGGTTTGGGAGTGGTGGCTGATTCAGATTTGATGTCCGGACTCGAGGACTTGTCATCTTTGGACTTGTCATCTCCTGACCCTGATGTCTTTTCCTTCGATTCATTATCACCTTTGACCTCTTCCTTGACCTGCCTGTCCTCTTCCTCTGATTTAACACTATCGTCTTTGGAATCTTTCTTGGTCTTATCGTCATCTCCAGATTTCTTTTCCTTCAATCTCTTTGGGATGAGAACTGGTTTTGGTGTACCCCAAAAGCTGACAAACTCATCCACAACCTTCTCCTGATGTCCAGAGGACGACTGTCTCTCTTCTCCCTTCTTCCTGTCCTCTGAAGACACCTTAGGAGATTCAGACTCCTTCTTTTCATGGGAGGAGGGCTTTGAGGGTTTGTCCAGTTCACCTGACTCATCTTTCTTCTTTTTCTTCTTCTTTGGTGGTTTGTATTCTCCTTCTTCAGAAACAGGCTCAGGTTCTTTGGGCGGCTCTTTAGTCTCCACTTTTGGTTCAGTCTTCTTTTTCTTTGGCTGATCTTTTTTCTTTTCAGACTCATCTTTATCTTTGCTTTTCTTTTCAGACTCATCTTTATCTTTGCTTTTCTTTTCAGACTCCTCTTTATCTTTGCTTCTCTTTTCAGACTCATCTTTATCTTTGATTTTCTTTTCAAACTCATCTCTATCTTTGCTTTTCTTTTCAGACTCATCTTTATCTTTGCTTTTCTTTTCAGACTCATCTTTATCTTTGCTTTTCTTTTCAGATTCCTTATCTTTCTTTGGATGGTCTGGGGCGACAGGTTTGGCACTGGTTGGATGTTTCGGTACTTTAGACTCTTTCTTATTATCTTTACTTGCTTTGACCGTTTCAGGAGTTGAGTCTTCTTTCTTCATGGGACTCTTCAAAGGACCCTTCAAAGGACTTTCTTTCAATGGCTTCTCTTTGGGTGCGGCTTTTGGTTCTTGGCTTTCCCGTTCTTCTTTATGTTGTTCTTTGACACTTTCAGGAGTTTTCTCTTCTTTCTTCACAGGAGTTTCTTTCACTGTTTTGTCCTTGGGTGTAACTTTAGGTTCCTGGTGGGAATGGTCACTGAAGTCAACCGATTTCTCAGAGGTCATAACATCATCCGACTCGCTGTCAAAAATAGCCTTTGGTCTCTTCTTAGTTTTACCTTCTTTATCTGGCTTTTTGTCGTACACTTTCGTAATGAGCGAGTTGACTAGTTCTTCCTCCTCTTTCGGGTCAAACTTTTTCTTCTTCTTTTTCTTCTTTTCCTCCTGATCTTTCATCTTCTTCACATCGTCGCTGGCATCTCCTTTGCCTGATTTGTTCGATTTCTCTTCAATGGCTTTGACATCCACCTTCTTGCCATCATCCTTATCTCTCACTTCTTTCTTTTTCTTTTTCTCCTCTTTCCCTCCTTTCACTGTTTCACTCTTGACACTCGTGCTCAAGTCTTGTTTGTTCGCCTTTTTGCCCTCCTCTTTATCTTTCGAAGACTTTTTCCACAAAGGCTCCGCTGAAGAATCTCTGTCAGCTTTCGTTCCCTTTTTCGTAACAGACTCCACAGACGAATCTCTTTGGTCAACACTCGACGACTTCATCTTTTTCTTCTTTTTCTTAACTCTCACAGCTTTGGGACTTTCTTCCACATCGGACAAATCCATCTCATCGTCTTGGCTGGTTTCAGTCAGGCTGGACAGGGAGTAGATCTGATTGGCCGATTTCTGGCTTGGCTTGACAAAGTCATCGTGGGAAGCAGAGGAGTCCAAAGAGTCTTCTCTTGTCTTTCTACGTTTGGGTACGGGCTTACCTTTGGACTTTCCCATTTTTGATTTATTTGATGGTGTCTGAAGACCTTCCTCGTTGTCTGATTCCGACGAGTTGAAAATTTCACTAAATTTATCCGTCTTTTTGCCCTTTGGTTTTGTGGCTCTCAGTAGAGCATCATCGTCGTCATCACAGGAGGAGGAGGAAGATGTTAAGTGAGGTCTCTTTTTTATTTGTTTGTTTTTAGGCTTAATTTCTTTGACTGGCGGTGCTTTCTGGCTCGATTCCGATTCAGAAAGATCGCTGAGATCATCATCGTCGTCCTCGTCGTCGTCCTCATCCTCATTGTCGTCACTTTGGTCAGAGGTGCTCCCGTACGAGTAGAGAGACGATTTGGCTTTACTGCCTTTCTTTTGACGATTCCGTTTGAATTTGTCAAAGGACGATTTGGAACCTGACTCTGATTTGGGTGTGTCTGGTTCGCGATTGCGCTGAGTTCGCTGAGTTTTTACCCGGTCGTACATTGAGGTGAAGGTCATTTGGAAAGCGTCATTACTATCCAACAAAGCGGCCAGCTCGTTGCGCTTTGGCTTTTTAGGAGGGGGCTTCTTTTCCTTCTCTTTCTTTTCCTTCTTCTCAGACCTTTCTTCTTTGTCAATTCTCTCTTTCTCTCTCCTTTCTTCTTTTTCTCTCCTTTCTTCTTTCCGGTCTTCTTTCTCTTTCCGGTCTTCTTTCTCTTTCCGGTCTTCTTTCTCTTTCCGGTCTTCTTTCTCTTTCCTTTCATCTTTGTCTCTCTTGTCTTCCTTCTCTTTCCGTTCCTCCTTCTCCTTCCTTTCCTCCTTCTCTCTCTCTTTCCTCTCTTCCTTCTCTTTCTTTTCTTTCTTTTCCTTCTTCAGTTTTTCATCTTTCTCTTTCTTGGCTTTTTCTTCCTTCAACTTTTTCTCTTTCTCTTTCCTCTCCTTCTCCTTTCGTTCTTTCTCTTTCCTCTCCTTCTCCTTTCGTTCTTTTTCCTTCCTTTCTTTTTCCTTCGCCTTTTGCTTTTCTCTCTCTTTCTCCTCTTTCTCTCGCCTTTCCTTCTCTTCTTTCAATTTCTGCTTTTGTTTTTCCTTTTCTTCACGTTCTTTTTCTTTCTGTCGTTCTCTTTCCTCTTTTTCCTTTTTCAACCGCTCTTTCTCCTCCCTTTCTTTTTTTTCCTTTTCTTCCCTTTCTCTCTTCAATTTCTCTTCTTTCTCCTTTCTCTCCTTTTCTTCTTTCTCTCGCTTTAGTTTTTCTTCTTTTTCTTTCCGTTCCTTTTCTTCCTTTTCCCGCTTCAACCGTTCCTCTTTCTCTTTTCTTTCTTTTTCCTCTTTCTCTCGCTTCAATTTCTCCTCTTTTTCCTTTCTCTCCTTTTCCTCTTTCTCCTTTTTCAATCTTTCTCTCTCCTCTTTCTCCTTTTTCTCTTTCTCCTCCTTTTCCAGTCTCTCTTTCTCTTTCTGTCTTTCTCTCTCCTCCTTTTCTCTTTCTTTCTCCTTCCTCTCTCTTTCCTCCTTTTCTCTTTGCTTTTCCTTTTCCTCTTTGATTCTCATCCTCTCTTCCTCTTTCTGCTTTTGTTTCTGACTTTTGTCCTGGTGTTTGTGGCTCCCGTGCGAGGACTTGCTCTCTTTGTCTGTTTTGGACTTGCTCGCCTCACTTGACGTTTTCTTTGTTGATGTTGTACTTGTACTATCTTTACCTTCCTCCTTTCCCTCAGATGAAGTTTTGCTGGATTTGAAATCAGATTTTGATTTTGAGGGCGTTTTGGCGTCCAAGGAAGCCTTGCTTCCCCCAGAGTCCTTGTCATTCTTTGTGGTAACATCCTTTGACGAAGCTTCGCCTTTCGACTTGCTCTCTGATTTGGCGCTGGACTTGCTCTCATGTTTCGTGGTGGCAGGAGAATCAGAGTGTTTACTCACACATGAAAGGTTTGGAATCAATTTCTTATCTTTTGCAGAGTCTTTCATTTTGTCTTTCACTTTACTCAATTTGTCTTTCTTGGCACTATCGCTGCTCTTAGCCTCTTTGGGAGCAGGCTTTTTCTCTAGCCTCTTCTCCTCTTTCTTTTTGTCTCCCTTTTTATCGTTCGAACTCTTTTCACTTTTGGCTTCTTCCTTTTCTCTTTCCCGTTCTTTCTGCTTCGACTTTCCGTCCTCTCTACTTTGATCTCGTTTGTCCTTCACCTTGGTCTTATCTGCGTCTTTACTCTTTGATGAGGAATCGTGACGATTCTTGTCAGAGTTGCCAGCTTCAGACTTCTTTTCTGTTTCGGCGTCTTTGTTCTTTTCGTGATTCTCTTTGGACGACAGTTTCGGGGATTTCTTATCAGACGAACCGCTGGAGGATTTGAGGTTATTAGACGAGCTCTTGTCTTTATTGAGATTGTTACCGCTTTGGTGTTTGGAATCATGCTTTTGGTTCTGATCTAGTTTAACATCTGGCGCGAAGAGAGGTTCTGACTTATTGCTGTTTGCCATTTTTGAGTGATGAGAGCTTGACTTGCTGGAGGATTTCTTCTCATTCCTGTCCCCGTCCACTTTCAATTTATGTGACGATGATGATGATGACGACGACGATGATGAAGTAAATGTGGCTGATGATGATGTTGATGATGAAATGGATAATGAAACAGATGGAGCTGACGATGATGATGATGATGATGCCATAGATGAAGCAGTAACATTTTGTTTCGAATTTGTTTTTGAGCAAGTGTCTGTGAGGTTGGTTAGAGAGTTGGGACAGGAGATGTTATCTTTCTCTTTCTGAAATAGCGACGACGAGTCCTCTAAAGAACTGAAATCCTTCTTTTCCAAATTGCCTTTGCTGGTGACGCTCATGACCGTGCGGCACTCATTCCCTGCCACAATTGGGCCATTTTCTTTGGTGGTCAGTTTGTCAACAATTCGCTTGGAATCCTTCTCCATGGTAAAATCATCCTTAGGAGGAAACGGCTCCAATTTAAAAACATCCGCAAACGGCGGACTGATGTCCTCTTTACATTTGGCCCCTCCAGGACTGGGACTGGAGGCAGGATTCGAACTTTCAACACTGACACTGAGAGGTGTGAGGAGATGTGGGCCCTTGCCCTGGGACTTAGTGTCCAAGGTTGACAGAGACACTGTGCTGGAAGTTTCAGATTTTTCAGACAACGGGGACTCGATTTCTGGTTCTGAGACGCCGCCGCCATCTTTACAAAATGCTGTTTTCTTCACCACGTCGCTGTCGTCAGAGACATCGTTATCTTCCTTTTTAATTTCATCAGACTTGATGTCAACCATCTTACCCTCGGTCTTGCTGTTGGTCAGCTTAGGCATGTCATCGTGTTCCTGCTCAAAGCTGGGAATTCGGGTACTATTGTGACCCGATCTATATTTTTCAGGGGTGAAGGAGGGCGAGTGGAGGTGGGGAGCCTCTTGACCAGGCGTTGGGGTCAGTTGGGATTTGCTGTCTGGTCCCTGGGTGAATGGGGTGGCCGCTGACGTCCCACTGGGCATGTCACTCGCTAGTAAAGAGGGTTGAAGGGCTGATGCCAGGGGGATGGACAGACTAGGGGATGAGATTAATGAAGGGGGGGTCTGGTGGCGGCGTGGGGACATGTGTTTGGACGCCAAGTGGGTGGAATAGAGGGACGATGAATAGGGTGTGGAGGATGAAGGGGGCAGTTTGGAAAGGGTTGTTGGCTGAGATGACAATAATGATACTGGAAGTGATAATGAAGAGATAACGGATGATTTTGATGATGAAGGACAAGACACCGATGATAGAGAGGATGACGTCGATACACACGTACTATTTGAGGATTTTGACGAGGTATACGACATGGACACATCTGATAATGATTTTATACATGAAACATTTGTAGATGATGATGAAGATGATAATATTGATGAGGATGATGATGATGAGGGGCAGTGTTTGGGTGAAAGAGCAGCAGCCATCACAGAGGAATTAACTACCAAGTCCTGTTTCAATCCTGTTGTACACAAGCTCTGCGAAGTTAATCCCTCATCCGATTTGGGAAGTATGTTCGAAGCCAGCGGTGAGCTAGAACAAACTGAGCTGACAACCACTGAGGTGTAAACACTAGATGTTGTGAGTGTCGTTTCGTAGGAGCCAGCCGAACTTGTGGTCACCGTTGGCTGAAGCATAGAGGGCAACACAGTCACTGGATGTGACAAGGTGGACGACGTCTGCGATGACAAAAGAGACGATGACGATGAAAACACGACAGGTTTTAATCCCAACTCATCGCTTTTTAAATCCACAATCGAATTATTAGATTCCACTTTCACACACGGAAGAGACGACACTGAATCCATATCCTTATCCTTGTGTTGTAATCCCTTTGGGTCGTACTTCTCATTCATCTGCTCCAGTCGCTTAAAATCCTGGTCCAGAATACTTTTCTTCGCCAACACTTGTTGCACTATCACAGACGGCTCTGGCTTTTTCTCGGCCAGCAAACCCTCTTTCCCCAGGGGTAGATTGCTCTCCCTCTTACGGATACGGTACTTGGAATACAAAGACTGCAGGTTTTCATTGTTGTTGGTCATGTCTTTGTTTTGGAGCGACGACGCCAAGAGACAGGCATCCGTTGATTTTGAGCTGGACGTCATGTTGAGAATTTCATCAATGGCTCGAATACGTTCTTCCCACGACGGTTCACCAGGAACCTGTGAAGGGTCACTTAATTCATCTTCAGACAACACATCCTCTGGCAGAGGTTCATCAGGGGGCATGTAATCCTTGTAGAAATTGAGTTCACTCCCAGAGTTATTGTCCCTATCCGTGGGAGAATTGGGAGGTGAGCATTGCCAAGGGCTTGGGGAACGATGTTTGATGGAGGAACTCTTCTCTGTGAAGGAAGTTTCAGATGTGATGGAGTCTTGTGTATGATCTTCACTGACAGTTGGGCTGAATTGACCCACCGGACTGTCTCTGCCACTGATTTCATTATAGTGTGAGTGTAATTTGGATGAAGAGCGATGGTGTTTTATCACAGGAAGATCTCTATCACTAAGCCTATCTTTAGACAGGTCTCTAGTATCACAAGAAGACAAGCTCTCCAGAATTTTCTCACTGTCCTTATCAAATAATTTGGTGGCCACGGATCTGGACTCCACACTATCACAGACACCCCGATCACTCAATGCAGAATTTATATTCTTGTCTGAATTTCCTTCATAATCCTCATTATCACTACAATCCAAACTGCTGAGAAAGTTCCTTTTGCTCTCTCTCAACTCCAGCCTTCTCCTTTTCACATGCCTTGAGCCAGAATCGTAATCAAAATCACTATTGTCTTCTCTCTCCTCCATTGGACTCTTATCCTCCCGCGATGATCCCACTTCATCAGTTAAACTAATCCTATCACTCTTAGTCATGTTATATCTCTTATCACTCTGTCTATGATTCAGTTCAACTTTTCTTGAGCGTTCTTCACGTCTTTTGTCAGCAGGGTTGCGACCTGAGTTACAAAGGGCTTCTTTAACAGCAACCGATTTCACCTTGGCCGACCGAGGCGAATCTGTATCACTGGTCCCTGTGCCCTCTTCATGGAGCTCCTGCAACTCGAGCAGAAGCTGCTGTTTCTCTTGGTGAAGATGGTGAAGGTCCCCCTCACTGGCAGACCCATTTTCAGAATCTCCGTGACTACCGGGCGATGTGGGACTACGTTTCGGCGGACGACTACCCTTGTTCAGTTGTTCGTAAATGAGCCGCATTTTATCCTTTGGCAAACTCTGTGAAGATTTCTCAAGCTTCTTTAACATTTTTACATCCAATTTACAGGTATCACTGAGTCCAGTTTCCTCGTGAGTTCTCTTACGACTTTTTTCAGCAGTTTTTGCCACCTCTGCACCCAATTTAATAGACCAAGCTTTCAATTTGTTAGAATCCTCGATTTCCCTTCGTTTCTGCAAACCTAAGGAATCGTAATCCCAATCAGCAAATGAACGCTTGTAATCCTCCAAGTAATACATCTTGTTGTAGGTGTCTTCATGGGTTGGGGTGGGTGGTGTTTGAGATCGAGAGCGACGACGATGAAAGTCATTTTCATGACTGTGATTGAGGTATACGGGAGATGAAGCGACAACATCCTTGTCATCAGATTTATCCTCATATCTATCTCTAGAAGTTGAATATTTGTCGCGGGTCGATCTGTACCGGCTGTCCGATCGATAAGAATTATGATCACTGCTTGGACTTGAATCACGACTGTTATACAAGTCAACCTGGCGCTCTTTTGGCCGATCGTCGTACCGGTCAAGAGAATGGTCCCTGGAGCTACGCAGAGAGTGGTCATCCCGCCGATCAACAGAGTGTCGAGGGCTATGGTCACGTTCCCGTCGTTCACGCTGACTGTGGCCGTAATCTCTTAGAACTTGCTCATAGTCATCACCTGTAGCCTTAGACGCATAAAAGGAGCTTGACGGGTTGAACTCATCAACTCTCCTGTGGAAGGAAGGATTATAAATTTGAAAATATTTGTTCAATATGATCTCTTTATTAAAAATACTCGTTTATCAGCATTTTCAGTGATTAAAACAAATCTTTTATGATCTATCTTTATTTCAATCATACAAGCACTAGCTATCATTGTGTAATGTAACACAAACACTTTCTAAATTGTGATAAGCGAACATTCCATCAATAGGGAAGGATACGGATTCCCTCATCTGAAACCAAAAAGCACCTACATGGCTCCTTGGGGCCGTTTCTATCTATCGTAGTCACGACTTCCACTTAAATAAAACTTAAAAGTCAATTAACTTCTAAAACTTTGTATTCCATGGAATATCAAATAATCAAAAAGGGAGTCGGTAACAATAATAAAGAGGCCGAGCCGACAACGATTACTAAAGAGGAACTGAACATGTTATCTTGAGAAAATAATTTCAACAAATACATATAGCTAGGAAAGGTTTTATCAATCTAAGGCTTCCTTCCCATACCTTGAGGATCTCCTCGAGCTACTTGAGTAATTACTGCTCTCATCGGCAAATTCAAACTGGCGGACTCCACTCCTCCGAAAACTGCTGGTGTTAGCGGTGGTGCTGGTGGTGGGGGTGCGGCCATTCCTGGAGTTGTAATTAGTAGTCTGATTTCGAGAAGCATAGGCGTATCCAGTCGGGCTCCTGAAAACAAAGCCAAAAATATAAATCAGTACAAACAGAATAACAAGGATATCCATTATAATCCCAATCTATGGTTTATATTCACAGCGCTCATTAAATGCCATAGAATTTCATCTTTTTATTTATTTATTTTTTACCTTTTTTTTCTTAAATATATTTATTTTGATCTTAGTTATGAACCATTGTACATTTTAAGATAATTATACAATTATTTATTCTCTTCCATTTGTATCAAAATAATTGTTCTCAGATTGTAATATTCTTGTTCGGTTTTTTTTGTATTTTCTAATTCTTAATTGTCTTGATGCCTTACCCGTCTTCTTGGAAACTGTCAAAGCTTCTTTGCTGTCGGAATTTAAGGAGGCCCCTTTCATCAGGTCTTTGATTGGCTCTCAACTGACCCGACTCTTCCATCTTGTCTAGGAAATCGGCCTGACACTCCCTGCTAGCAAAGTCAACCTGTGAGGTGAGACGAGAAGAGGAATAGATGAATGAGTGGACAGATGGAGCTCCAAATGAATGTCCATGTATCACAATACTTCCAACTCTGGAGGCAATAGACTACTAATCAAGAAATGTATGGATGTCAAATTTTTTTAAAGAATAATTCATCTTGATGATATTCTTTACACATTGTTATTATTGTTGTTGTTGTTGTTGTTGCAGCAGTTCCTGTTGAAGAGTTGCATCTCTTTGCATAAAATTTGTAGTGGGTTGGTTATCTTGTCTCAAGTACCCTCATAACAATAGGCCAGTTGTCAACCCTTGGACCGCAATCAGATCCATTATTGCATAATCTCTCACAATCAATGTACAATTTCTGCACCATTTCTTTAAATTTGGTTTATAACAATTTAATTGTTCATTGCATTTTTCATAGTTCTTTTTCTTAAAGAATTTTACTGTTGATTTATTTTTTTATTTCTTATTCTTTCCTTACTGTTTTGTTTTTTTTTGTTTTTGTTTTTTTCTAGCTAACTGAATAATAAAATACCTGAAGGCATGTGAAAATTCATCTCACAGTGAAAGCTTTTTTTTTTTCTTTTTTTTTTACAAATAACCGAAGTCTAAAATTATCTTTTTAACTTGGTTACTTTTCAGGACCAAAAAAACAATTTTCAAGACTTGTTTCTTTGCTATGTCATTATCAATGTACTCTTTCAAACATCTAATTGTTTGGTGTCCCAAAGTCTTGATAATTTAAGAGGAATATTATAAGGAGAGAGCTTGGCTGTGACTTTTAAAAATATAATTGACATACCTGCAATTTTTTCTTCATGACATGCGGCCTCATCTTGATATCACTGACACAATGCTGGGCATCGTCGTAAGAGGCAAAATAAACGAGACCCTTGCTGCGACCCCTGTCCACGTGACAGCTGTTGATGTCTCCATAGCGTTGGAACCAACTCTTCAGCGACCGATTGTTGGTGTCACTCGGGAGATTGTCAACCCAGACACAGCACGTGGGCATACTTTTGCCAAAGCCAAGCTGAAAAGAACAAACAAGAACAAAAACAAAAAAAATTTAGACAGAAGAAATTACATTTTGTTTTGATGTTTTGACTCAAAACTATGCCCTGGCCTTGTTGCCTTCTGTGTCTTATTCCCTCCCACAGTCTGCCCCACCTCTAACCTTCCCTCCTTACCACCCAAAAGGATGTAAATAAAAAACAAATAACCTGACACAAGGGATATATATTATAAAATTCATAAAATAACTAACAGCTGGTAGTAACACTTTTAAAATGTTCTCTGATCTTGGATAAGGAGGAAAAGAAATAAATGAAATGATAAGATGATAAGATTTTCATCCGTCCCTTTTCCCTACCTTGATCTTGTTGGTGCCGATGTGTTCCCCCTCCATGGCTTTCAGAGCGCTGACCACACTGACAATGTCCACATACTGGACAAAGGCAAAAGCCGTCGTGGCACCTTGGCGCTTGATGTCTACGTCCTGTAAGAAATTGAATTATGAGGTGACTCCTGTATTATCGCACTCAATGTAACATAGGCTTCAGTTCTCAAAGAAATCATCTACATTCATCGTAGTTATATACTTTGAAGTTTAAATACTGAATATAATTTCCATTACAAAATCTTTATCTCCTTCACAGGAGTACTCATATGTAAAAACAAATTCTGTCGGTAAAAATCTACTTTCATGGATTTATATTTCAAAATTTAATAACATTTTTAGCTGTCTTTGCTTTGTTAGTATTTGAAGAAAGAAAAAAAGGCTTTGAGACAGAAATTTGAATGAAAGAAATTTGAATGAAAGAAAAAGTGAAAAAATAAATCTGTATCTAATGGGGAAAACATCCTAAAATGGGAAATGGCCAAAAGTTTTTTGTCTTAAAAAAAAAAATACAAGGTGAATTATAAAATACTATTTATTATGATATGATTGAAATCTGTATGGGTGGAAGGGCTGTGTATACGTACAATAATTTCTCCAAAAGGTTTGAATTTTTCCACCAACTCCATGATAGTTGTCTCCTTCGTCAAGTTGCCCACAAACAGTGTCCTGGTTGACTTGACATGGTACTCGTCCATCATGTCGTTGTCATTCATCCTCGGGTCATTGTCGTCCACTTCTGCTTGGAGAACAATGGAAATAGGTCAACCAACGAGTAACATTTTGGTTCTTTGAAAATTATGCTGGCAATTAGAGGGTGTGCAAATTATGTATACAAATATCCTATAACTTACAGGAGAAAAAAATTTTTTTGGGACATCCCAATCATTATCATTGTTTGAACTACTGACTTAAGACAGACAAAATAGGTGGGAAGTGTGCACTAAATCACAATGAGGTAATAACAATTTAACGCTAATAAGTTCCCAAAAACGAAACAAACAACAATAATAATATAACTCACCAACACCCTCGTGTGTAGCAACTCGGATTTTTGCGCCAAAGAATGTCTTGCCCTGAGAGGCTTCTAGAGCCTTGCCAGCATCCTCTGGCCTGAAACACAAACCACAATAACAATATAATAACAATAATAATAATAATAACAATAATAATAATAACAAACAGGCTATCCTTGTATCATAAAACATTAACTAACACAGTCCAGCAAACTAAATAACACAAATGACTTTTCGGATGCACTTCTGGTGCACCTCTGTCTAGAAATGAATAAGAAGAGCATATTGTCAGCACTACCCTCAAGCTGTTAATGAATAGCAAACAACACAGGCTAATCTTTGTTTCTAAGTGGTGTGTTCTGATATCTACTTGATGACATGTCACAAGTGCCCTATCTCCCACTAACCCAACAGAAGAATAATGTAGATAGTGTGTAGCCGCTTTGTCACCCGTATCAACCACTTGACCTATTGAGATATCTCTCTCCCACCCTCCCTCCTCCTCCTCCCCAAAAGTAGGCAAGTTGCCTCATGTTGTAGTCTAGTCTAGCAATGGGAGATAAATACAACATGCTACCGCCTTCCCTACAGCACAGCCATCATGGCTGAACCATAGACTGTTGATCAAGAAGCAAGCAGGGCAGAACATTTGTGGATACTTTTTTTTGCTGCCCTAGAGTCTCACTCCCTTATGTAATCCAGAGGATAGCATAGGAACAGTCTAGTATCAGCTTGACTGCAAATATCTAACACCCATATTGGGAGGAGTGGGTGGAGGAGGGTTGAGCAAGAGTGCATTTCATTAGGAATTACTGCAAAGGCAGTGACTCTTTTGTGACATCAAGACTGTCAATGCAAGGGTTTCCTTTACAAGGCAAAGTTACGAGATCACACCTCCCGTTTATATCGCCATCCCTAAGACAAGGTCGGATCTGATGGAGAAGGCCGCAAAGCCCATTGGCAGGGCTGTGTATAAATAAAATTGCCATTTGAAAACGGTTTTCATCCGACACATAACCTGGCTCTGACAGGCTTCATCATACTCAATTTTCGTAGCAGAATATATCCATGACACTGCCGCAGCATGAGAATAAGAAACAAGATAGAACAGGAAAGTTTGATCAAAAGGATGGTTTGGGTATGGTTTGGAATTACTTACTTTCTAAAACTGACGACAGCACACCTGTTCTCTGATTCACCAACGACCTGGACAAAGGTGACCTTCCCATGTTTTTTATACTCGTGGTACAGTCCGTCCCTCAAGCTGGAATCTGTCAAACATTCACACAAACAGAATCTTTTGATAATTCAAGTCATATATATGCTTGCAATTAATATAGTAACATCTAAAAATGTCCCAAAATGAAACTTCTCCCATTCCCAAACATGTTAAAGAAACGACAATCAAAGACCTCAAGTATGGGTTGTGTTGTTTCTGTCACAAATATGTATCAGAGATATGGTCAAGTGGCCAGAGGTTCAGGAATATCTCTAGCCACCCAAGTTTAATTACTTACTAACCATTCCAGGCAGGAGCAGATTTTCACATTGTAACAGGTACAGTATATATGCCCCCTTCAGTGATGGCAACAGCCAAATACAGGGCATGCACATCCCTCACTTCTTTCACACCCCTCCTGCATACATCTTCGTAGCTCACCTGAGATGAGCCAGTGTATCATTCAGCATAGTCAATATCAATATCTTTTAAAACTCTGCCGACCATAAACTGCCCCCACCCCTTTCCATAAAGTGTCTGTTTAATGTTTATGCATCAGTCAGATGACACCCAATCTAATTAATGAACACACCCACCTGTAGATCTCAGAGGTAGTCCAGCAACACAGATCCCCAGCGGCCTCCTCTCCCCGTCCTCGTCATCCTTCTTGGCCTCCTTCATCTCACTGGACACCAGTCTGGACGCTCCCACCATGGATTGGGGGCGGGCACCAGAACTGCTGTAGCTGGAACAAAACAGACCGAGACCACAATAAGGACCCGACGGACACCTTCAAACATCAACAATACCTACTGGTTGACTTCAATGTCATGTCAAATAGCAATGATGGCCCGCCCAATTATTAAGAAGTCGATTTATTTTCACCCTCTGCATCAAAACGAAAATATGGAGTATGTTAATTAGCTTCAACAATCGACCAAAGTATTTTACTTAATCAATAAACACTTGAAGTGGTGACTACTTACTTCCTGTGTGGTGAGGTAGAGCGGCTCGTGCCTGTGGAATCACTGCGGCTACTGCTGGACCGAGAACCTCTGGACCTGCTGCGACTACGACTGACCGACCTGGACATGGAACTGGAAGGTTTGATCTGACCACTACTGTGCCGACTGCCGGGGGAAGCCACGGATCGAGGCTGTGACCGGGGCTCTTTACTATTCACATCTTTACTGAGGTCCTTGCCCAAGTCCTTGGCCTCGCCCGTCAACACAGGGTTGATCCCTGAGCTTCCTGTGATCATGCTGTTGGTAGATGAGGTAGGGGTGGTGGATAACGGTGCGGCTGCGGCAGCTGCTGCAGCTGCTGCCACCGCCGCTTCAGACTGCGACCGCAATGCTTCGAGGGTCCGGCTGGAGGTGGTGGTGCCATGTCGGCCAAATGATCCGGAGGTCCTGGAAAGCAGAAAAAATAACATTGTAAATACCAGACTCAATCAGTGTTTACAGGGTTTATGTGTGTGTTTAAACAGATATCTCTCATTATCACGTCTATAGAGATACGTTTAATTACAAGACAATTATTTGCCAGTCCCTGTCTGCAGGAATAGGACTATTCAGTAGGAACATGGGGTTTAAAATCATTTCAATGGGTAAGAGTCAAGAATCTCTGACTTGGCTCTATGTTCAGCAATGCCAATGGCCTGAACATTGAGCATTCAGCAGGATTTCAATGCGATTGGAGAATCTCAAGTTAGGGTAAGGGCACATATTATGGAGAATCTCGACTGTCCACAAAATTGTCCGCTCTTCATTCAGCAATGCAACTTGATTGAACCCATAAACATTGCCTGAACTTTCAGCTGTCTCCCAATTTATAGTTAGTCATGATTGTCCCGGTGTCATGTTAAAATAGGCTGCCAACTAGATCTGCCTGAGCAATTCAGTTGTTTAAGAAATTCCTGAATTCAAGCAATGATCACTCAATGCTCAAACTATGGAAATAACCAATGGCAAACATATAGTGCTGCATCAGAAAAGAAAAAGATATGGCCCCAAAAAAATGAAATGAAATAGTGCTTGGACATATCAAGACAACAGGCGAATAGAACCAAGAACTCAACATCTGATGAATACACAGACCCCCAAACCCACACAATAAATATGTCGTGACACTTTCCGTTCAACAAATAAACAATATCCAACACCAACTCATATCTCACACTCTACATCTTATTGTAATAACCATTCAATTTCTCAATGGAGCATTTGGTTTGTTGGAATATCAAACCAAAATCTGTCTAGAAATATCAATCACAAGCAGCTGAATTAGTTTGGTTGGTCATAATATTTCAAAAAATGACTAAACACAAAGATGTCCATTCTTTTCTTTTTAACACAACAAACAATTCTCAATTTCAGTGATCATGTTTCATGTTGATTCTGATTATTACAATAGGTTAGAAACAAGTGGTGGCTCTGTAGGTCTTCATCATTATAGATAACTAAATAAATACACATGACACTAAATGCACAATGACATAGAGAGAAAGTCCTTAATGCTATCTTAGCTACATATATTAAAAACACAAACTCACAAAGTGACACACAAATTTGGTGTGAATTATATAATGAAAAGGCAGTATTTCACTCCATTTCAACCGTGTTGGATATCAATCCTATCAATATGAATGATCCATACAATTAAAGCCATTCTATTCCTTTCAGCCTTTGAGGCCGATAAATAACCAACCAAATTGAAATTGAAAGTCGGCAAAAACCAATGAAAGACAATCAATAATAAGAAAATCATGATTACCTTCTACAAAGCGTGGGAATATTTTTCACAATCAAATCCATGCCTCACATGTTTTTCTCATCCTACACATTTTATTTCCACACTAATTTGATACCAAACTGAAATATATTCCAACTTGACAAGGTGAGAACCTCCTTGATATGTTGAGCAACCTGCTAGATTGTGTCAACAAGCCTTTGAGTTTGAACTATTATGATCTTGTTTGAAAGTTGGGACATCACACACCCACCAGAACCCTCAACAACAATATATGTTGTTTCCTTCCCATGCCTCACACACATGTACACACCCCACACACACGCCCACACACATACATGACACAACTCCACAAACACACAAATACACACCCACTCTCACACATACCCAAACACATAAACTCTCATACAAAAATACACCCTCATCATTTATCATTTGATTGACCCATTCACAATCCTTAACAGAGCGTAACAACATAGGACGCCACTAAGGAAAAACGCTGAACTAGTTGTTTTGAATTGCTTGCTTTTGCCTACTCTCCATAGTTCATGCTTGTGAAATAAATTATAACATAACATATTACAATCCACAACTCTACTCTTTGACTGTGATCAACTTCTTGACAAGGAGAGGAATGAACAGGAGCTAAGTACTTACACTGATGGTGATAAACAGGTGACAAAGTAGAAGGCAATAAATGCAGAGCCAGAACTAGCGACAATAGAAATACAACTTAGATAAGGAAATGGTGGCCACAGGTGTAACCAAGCTTGTGCCTGCAGCACCACCCAAGGCCTCAGTGGTGGCCATAAAGCAATCAAGATCAAACATTTGAGTTCATCAAATCTGGCACAAACAATTCTATTTTGTATTTTCTGGCAAAGCATTCTTATTGACTTTCACACCATTAGAAAAACAAACAACTTTTACACACCAACATCAACAGTTGCCACAACACTGCACAATACCACACCATCGAAAGCACACAAAAAAATATAGACACAACCTACAGACACTTACATTCAACACTGAATTAACACAAGAGAAAACAAACGACCAAAAAAAAACAAATATTGTCCAACATTATTTATTTTCCCCTGTACTTCCAGAATAACAGGGGGCCAAATTGCTGTGGGGTGGGGTGGGGGAGAGAGAGAAGGATGTCAACTGAATATCTTGTCCTAATAACTCCCTTACTTTTCAAATCCTTTCTGTCCAAATTTCTTCTTGCTAAACCTCTCCCTCGTCCGCCCCCTCTGAAGGTCAAAAGAGGTACTGGATAATTTGTCGAGAACGGATGTGGAGGTGGATGGATTGACAGAGGAGGGGAGGTTACTGCTGCTGGATGAATTCCCTAGGTTTATCTCCCCTTTGTCCTGAACACTGGCGTTGTCTTCTTCCAGAGATCTGTAAATGAGAGGGAAAAGAAAAAAACACAACATGTATGAAACTCTATCAAGAGATTAATCAAATGGATAGGTTAGCATTCAAATTAGGGTGATTGCACAGCATGCAGTCTATCAGGGTTTTCAAATCTCCAAAAATGATTTTATCATGGGCATGATGATGACGATGTAGATGAGATACCATCTGGCGATTCTGATAACAATTTAAAAATTCCTTATCATTGTTTTATGGCTCACTCTTCACCCGATAACAATCACTTGGCGGGGAAGTGTGCACTGAATCATCAGAATGACACCAGATTTAAATCCATCAGTCGAAAAACTGACAGACTTGGCATGTTTCAGAGACACAGTGGCCCCAATGCTGTGAGCTGCCTTTTCTTGACCCAAGTCTTAAATTTCCAATATTCAGATGCGATTCACAGCAGAATCTCCCACTAATTTATTTTTGTCCATCTAAAATCAAAAATAAAACAATGACAAAGTTAAAACAAATTTCGCTCCTAAGATTCTATGACACCAGGACGTGGGGGGGGGGGGGGGGGGGGGGGGGGGGGGGGGGGGGGGGGGGGGGGGGGGGGGGGGGGGGGGGGGGGGGG
>JARFNW010103207.1:0-12868 GCA_031763155.1 Dirona albolineata
TCTCTCTCTCTCTCTCTCTCTCTCTCTCTGTGTATCTATCGCTCTCTCTCTCTCTCTCTCTCTCTCTCTCTCTCTCTCTCTCTCTATCTCTCTCTCTCTATCTCTCTCTCTATTCCACTTACTCTCTCTCTATCTATCTCGTCTCTATATTTCACCAATACCCCTATCTCTCTCTCCTCCCTTTATTTCAGCTTTCTCTTTTTTTCCCTTTCGCTCTATTCATCTCTCTCTCTCTCTCTCTCTCTCTCTCTCTCTCTCTCTCTCTCTCTCTCTCTCTCTTTTCCTCTCCCCCCTCTCTTTCTTCCATCCCCTCCATTATCAATTGGGAATTCCCGTAAACAACCGGAAGGAAAACAGTCCACTTAGAGGAACGAACGTCATATTGTGTTCCCACTGTGTAAGTCGGGTGTTGTGAGTAAAATACTCCTCTGTTTACTCAAGATAAACGATGTTTCTCTTCCATACTATCTTTTTTCTGTCCTCATCTAAGTCACGATTCCTCACTATTATTATATATAATCTACAACAACCAACAGTGTTTTGTCCAATTCAATTGTTTGTTGTCCGCCTTTACCGGTAAATTGAACAACAATAATAATATTCCATGAGGTTCACGATAAATATGTTACGAGTAACGACTTTGCTCTAACCTCTAACCCTGGGCGATATGTTTGTTTGTTGCTGGACGATAACTGGGAGCTGTCAATGCCATTCAATATCACCAGTAAATGAACAGAATGGAAAAGTCAATAATAATGATAATAAATGGCATTTATATAGCGCGTTCGTCACCATTAATTTGCCCTGGGGAAGCAACGGAACACTTAACACTTAATACGCCACACGCTGCCTGTTAGGCGCGAATGCATTTTTTGTACAAAGACAAACGCTGCTTACATCCGAGCAATACGTTACAATTTCAAGGGTTTACATGTCAACAATTTGTCTGTGGGAAAAACCAGCCACATGCATCGTGTCGTCAGAGCTGATTACAATGACGTGTTGCCATGTTTAATATTCCCACAATAACAATACACTCCAAACTCCATGTATGCGGTCTCAATGCCAACAAACCCACTTGAAACCCAACAACCATACGTTTACAATTAGCCCCTTTTTGGCACACAATTATCATCATTCAATTCTTAGTCGGAGTCTGTGGCCCAGTAATTAAGTCACTCGCCTTTGGTTCGAAAGATCGCTGGTTCAAATCCCGGTGGAAGCACTGTTTTTTTCTTCTCTCTCAAGACCTTGGCTCCACTTTGCGGCGCTGCTCTGCGGCTGACTCCTGGATTATTCTGGTCTACCCTTAGGATAGACCCTAAAGAAAAATTTTCCTCTGGGATGAGTAAAGGGAATTTATATTTTTCTTTTCCTTATCGAGTCGATTCAAACCCCGTACATATCTTAGCTTACGGGAACAAAGATGTAAAAAATTTCCCACCAATGCAATTGTTTTATTGTTGATTCCAGACGGACATATATAACATGGCGGGAAGTGAACACCAAATTTCATCAATGCAATGGCAATAGTTAAAACCGTTATGCTTGGGTTTTCCATTTCCCTCAGATCGGTCTATAGCGAGCAAAAAGTACCGTGACAAACGTCTTTCCAATTGTGATAAGGAATCTCTTTTTTGTTTTGATAGCAAGGTCAAGTTTCTGGGAAAAACCTTCTGACGATCATGTCCTATTTAACATTAGGTACACAAAAATAAAATAGATGGACTTGAATGAATACTAGCAGGATGATACAGTGCCAGTGAGAGGCAGTAAACAATAATGGGAAACCATCTTTGCCACGTCAATACCGCCTTACCAACACAGCAGACCGACTCGCTATCACCGCTGCCACACCAAAATGTACTTTCAGTATGATGCGACTAATAGGCTGATCGACTATAATCCACCAACAGGTCGTAGAACGATTCAGAGATGGAAGATATATTATGGTCAATTAGTTTGTTCTCAAACACGAATACGGCCTATTACAAACCTATCTTTATTATTTTCTTATTTTAAATCCAGTTTTTACTATCTTTTAGTTGACCCCAATATTTCATGACCCTTTTTGATCAATGTAGTTGCGCACATGATACTCATGCGCACACGTTTACGGGTATTACTCGCTCGCACGCACACGCTCTTTGAAGGCTGGGAATGTTTATAATCTTCCAAGTATTTATGCCAGAGGAATTTCCTTCCATTTACCTGTCGTCGGGAAGATTGTTATGTTTATTTCATAACAGGAGAAAAGAACAAAACAAAACAATCCCTTTTAGATTCCGTGCAAACACTTAATTTCGTTTTAGATTGTCGAAAATATTTTGTTTATTTCATGGGTTCATGCGTATAGCCTTGTGTAATCATAATATGTAAGCATTAAAAATAAACAAAAAACTGAGAGTTCAGAACTGTTTCGGTTAACACCTTTAAAATTGTTCGGCACTATGAGGTCATATTAATTATCAAAGGCGGCGCCTACTGTAAGAAGTCCATCTGCAAAATGATTTGTGGGACAGGTCCTAGAAAATACTGAAAGGTCACGGGAACAGTCTCATACAGGATTCGAACCTGAAACCTCCCAGTCCCATTTCATGGTTAACTGTATTACCGACTGCAATTACGATGGTGATGATGCTGATGATAATAATAATGATGATGATGATGATGATGATGATGATGATGATGATGATGACGATGATGATGATGATGATGATGATGATGATGATGAAGATGATTATAATGATGATTATAATGATGACGTCGACGACGATGATAATGATGATGATAATGAGGGTGATAACGTTATTAGTCATAGATGGTGATGGTGTTGTTAAACATAGATTTGTAATTAAAAATGAAATCAGAGCATGGATTCCGCACCTTGACAACCAAATTAACCACGACACGAATTCCAAAACAATACCAGCTGTCAAACCCTGTGCTTACTAACAGCTTCTTGACTTGACACTGAGTGCCTGCTGGCTACGAGAGTGTGTGAAGTTGAAACCCATACGTTGCACTCGATTGAATACGGCGAGATCTGTTTAACGGTTTCCCCCAGCAACTTGACCTTGCTATTCGGGAAGTACCGAAAAACAAATCATGATATTCCTTATTCACCATTGAGAAATTATTTTTTGTGGTAGTTTTTATTCACAATAGACCGAAATCTGGGAAATAGAAAACCCAAGCAAACGGTTTTCATCTATTCGAGAGACAACTAGATTTAAGACAAGTATAATAAGACAGAGATAAAGAGCAATACATATTACAATATTTGTTTGTTATATTTCCCTATAGTACCGTAATTAAACAGTGTAGGGACCAGCTTGGTGTCTGGCCGAGGACAATGTACAAGGTAGAAGGCATCGATGCGAAGACCCAGGAAAAACGTATCCAGGTTAAGTGCACGTCTGTGCCCCATCAGTACACATGACCTGATGCAGAGCAGGAAAATCTATGGATCAAGATTTTTAAGGCAAGCAGGGGATCAGCCCACTGTGCCAATAAACCAATACACTCTTCAATATTACTCATCTCTGAACCAGACAACATGGTATTGAATAATAAACTCAACAGACTTTTAAAAAAGTCAATTTATAATATGATAGCATTCAACGTTGCAGATGACTGGACCTATCTAGATTTAGATCAGTTCTCTGGATTATCGGAATCGTCTTTTTCATTCTTCGCTTATAATATTAATATCAACACACCTTTTTTAGCTTCTAGATCTTGCTTTCGCAGGGCAATAAACGAATTCATTCAAAGTTATTGAGGTCTTTTTTATCAATGTTCTCCATTATCTGGCCATTCATAAAAAGGCTGATCTCTCACTCTGACAGATTAAAATGATTGATGGAACAGTTATTCTCATTCTCAGTCTGTATCAAAATTTCAAACCCAACAGGTCAACTCGATAAAAGTAAAAATGAAAGTAGCAACGTCCGCAATTCGACACATTGCATTGTGGGTTGAAAAGTATCCGTTATAACTAATCAGTCAACTTTGGAAACTGAGTGTGATTGGTTTCTCACACCGCAAAAATTTTCACCAAGTTCACTTCTCATCATCAATTAAATTGGCACTACGAGCGCGACATCACAGCACCGAATATACAAGAAGTTGGTTGTTTCCCATTTTTGCAAACAAACAAAGTAAACGTGTCTGATTCCATTCGCCATTTATTTACTTCCGATTTTTTTCTTGCGCATTTTCCCAATTCCAGCTTATAATGAAAATCGGAGGCCTTCTCACTGCTCAAAATAGGAAATTCACCAGCTGTCAAAAAATCGGGAAACCTAAACAGAAAAAGGACATCCCTATAACTATCACTCACTCAACGTACTTGAATGCAAACAATTTAACTTTACCTTTCCGTTCGCCGGGTCGTAAAAGCGCAACAGCAGCTGCATGACAGTACTCTTACCACACCCACTGCTGCCAATAAGAGCCACCTTCTGACCAGGGTTGGCTTGGATGTTTAGGCCATTCAAAATCTAAAATTTGTTTCAAAAAGATGGAAAAGGAGATTAGTTGACATTACATTATTCATGATTAAACTTATCATACACATTCACGCCGTCATATTTCTTTGCATCATTTTCACTACAGCTATTCCCTGCGGAATCAGATCTACTTTATAATCAGTTCATGCACAAACAACATTAGTAAGTCATGCAGGACGTTTAGGCTCATAGAACCAATGCCTTATCTCGATTTCCATAGTTTGAAACAAAGTGACAAAGTACTGGTCTGGTGCTGATTACCTCCCAATTTATAAGCTGGTGCCCATTTCTACACCTGGGTCAAGTGAGACAATTGAAGTTAAGTATCTTGCCAGAGGATAACAACGTAAAACACGACTGTGATATTGATCATTGGTATATTTAGTGATGATTGACAATGGATAGCAACGTAAAACACGACTGTGATATTGATCATTGGTATATTTACTGATGATTGACAATAATCACTTAGATGTTTACAAATCCATCCCCAAGTTGAATGTACACATATATATATATATATATAAAGAAAGCTTTCCATATCATGACGACTTCACACACTTCAGTGTATAAATAACATTCAACACGCACATACACCCACACTCACACATCCATACACACATATGAAACTTTCTTTCAATTTCAAAATGTGGTACAACTTACACATATATCTGGTCTGGATGGATAGTTGAAATGAATGTCCTTGAACACGATAGAGCCTTGAACGGTTGACAATTTTTCACCTTCATCAGAGTCACTGCTAATTTTGGATTTCTGGCATTGAAAAAAAAAGATGAAAAAAAATTAATTATATTTCCTTTGTTACGTTCCATGTAATCAATTTAACCAGGCACTTCAGAGCTGCGTATGCAGTTACTGCGGTTACTGTAAATGATCTGTTATGAACTATTCATAAACATTATCTTAGCTAAGTTTCTTTTTATTATCCTCAGTTAGGGCACAAAAATTTTCCCATTTTAGATCGACCTCGAGAAATGAACTTGTAATGGTCATTCCTAATTTTTTATTGAAACTGTAGTGAAAAAGAAACAAAATATGAAAATAAAATAAAATGTAAAATTATTTTTAAAAGACGGAAAATACAAAAGTAGCTTAGGGTCTGTGTAATTGCCCTCCAGACAACTGCCACCTTGGGCAACAGCCACCTAGGACATCCACAACCTAGGAAATCTACCATCTTGGACATCCGCAACCTAGGAAATCTACCATCTTGGGTACTGCCACCTAGGACATCTGCCATTTTGAACATCAGCCACCTC
Organism: Dirona albolineata; assembly: GCA_031763155.1. Classification (NCBI taxonomy): domain Eukaryota; kingdom Metazoa; phylum Mollusca; class Gastropoda; order Nudibranchia; family Dironidae; genus Dirona; species Dirona albolineata. The sequence goes on from JARFNW010103207.1 coordinate 5,795, forward strand.
ACCTCGGACAATAGTAAACTTGGACAACTGCCGCCTAGGACAATTGTCACCTAGAACATCTGCCACTTAGACTTCTGCCACCTAGGACATCTGCCACCTTGGACTTCTGCCACCTGAGACAACTGCCACCTTGGATAACTGCCATCTTGGACAATTGCCCTCCCCCTCCCCCACATCTCCAGACAGGATGTGAGGTGTGATCCCTATCAAGGCAATCTCCCATAGATCCAAAGACTTTGAAGGAATGAGTGGGTCTTGTACCTCAGCTGGCTGTTTGTGAATTAAATAAGCTAAATTTGAATTGCCACTTTGACAACTTCCATATCGAGTAACTTTGAAGCTATTACCACTGAAGACCTGTGCTGCTGCTCTAAAAACCAACAATCGCATACACTTACCTAGTCCTTATAATTAAAGGCAATATAAGCCAGCTATAAATATCAAAACTTTTCTAAGCTAAGTTTTTTTCTTAGTGATTTGGTTCCATTTAATCAAAGCAAAAGCCTTTTTACAACCAACTTAGTTTATATTTGTGTACAGAAACAAAGAACAATTTACAACTATAACCGCTTTAGTATTAAGCATTGCAAAGGAATAATACTGATAAAATCATTGACTTCCATCAAATAATCAGTGAGATCTCATCTCGTCACAATAATACTTACCATGTAAATAAGATTGAAGATTGTATATGCTGCTGCTCTGGCAGTAGAATAAGCTTGAATACTTGGGCCAGCATTGCCTATGCCAAAAGCCCCCATAACTATGCTAAACAACACCTGTGAGAAAAACGAAAATAGGAAGTTATTTGTGAAAATGCACTTCTGTCATAACATTTTTAAAAGGCTCTTTTATTTCTGTGCCTTGGTTTTTGTTTTCACAAAGAGGTGAAAATATTCAGTCACATTCATATTCATTCGAAAACAGCTACTGTGCACAACTTGAGTTCAAATATTTTCAGGCTTGTGTTCCTTCAGATCATCACTACAGGACATAAATGTCAGTAATGGATCTGTTAAAATGATTATGACTCATGCTATTCAACTTTATTGACCCCCACAAAACAAAGAGCAAAATCACAAGTTTCATGTCATGGAAGAGGAGAAAATGTTTTGTCAAAATGTGGCAGCCTGAATGCAGCGGGTATTTTCAACATTCAAGATGCAATAAATTAAACAACTGGGAAGTATTAGATAAATCTATTACTTACCACCAAGACATCTGCCACACCGTAGTTATCCTCACGGTAAAGTTTACCACTGTACCAGAAACCCAAGGCCATCACCCAGTAAATCACGCACCAGAATGTTCCCATCAGCAAACCGTTAGTCAGGCCTTTTTTCACACCAAAAGTGTAAGCTTTGTCCAGATGGCCGCGGTATCTGTTTTGTCACAACATAATAGATAGAATTCTATAAAGTAAGACGCCACCGAAACCTTTTCATTGTTACCATTCCATAATACTTCACATTCAGAGGTGAAAAAAGAATTTTGTCTTTCACACTTACAGTGTTGTGTATTCCTTAATGAATGAAGTAATTAAAGGTCAGTCAAAAAGTAAGCCCATAAGTGTCACGAGTGTCAGGCTGCTCTATTGTATGCTCCCTATGGGAGTTGAGAAGGATACTGAATGATACTGCATGCTGGGAGATAAACGATAAAACGTATCGAGCTCACTACATAGTCGTATGGGGATATGAACTATAAAACCATCTTTATCTATATATTTATGAAAAATGTACAATCAAACCACAACAAACCAAATGACACAAAGATTCCGTACGATCAAAGCCAACGACAGGCATCTAAACAAAACCCTGAATACATCAATGCCACCATATATCTATAGTGCTGAAGTAAAAAAAAAGATATAAAAATCCTACAGATCAATAATTTAAGCAGGCAATCATCCCATTTTGCCCAAAATCCATAATTGGCACCAATGGGTAATACACTGTACAGAATCAAAAAGATAAAATCTATTAACACCTTGACATAGCCTTGGTGACTATCTGTCAGTAATAGAAACTGGGATGGGGGGGGGAGAGGGGGAGGAACTTCGCTAAGGGCATGACATGAGCAATAACAAATGGCATTTAATAATAATAAATGGCATTTATATAGCGCTTATTCACGATCATTACCATGCTCTAAGCGCTTTACAATAGCACATTTACCCCGGGTAAGCAACAAAACACTCACCACGTAGTATGCCAATAAATATACAACAACAACAACAACAAAATATATATAATTGAAGAATATATTTTGAAATGTGTGTGTGAGTAGGTGTGTAATGTGTGTCTACACACACACATGTTAAAATGCATTCCAGAGAGAAACCAATTTGAGCTCAGCCCACCTCCAACATTATCATCAGTGTTTACCTTTCCACTTCCTTGTCTTGGCCACCAAAAGAAATGACAGTTCTGATGGCTCCGAACACTTCCTCTGCAATAGAACCAGCCTTGGCATAGGCCTCCAGTTCTTTGGATGTAAAGGTGGCTAGAAGCTGACAGGAACAATAAAGCAGACAAAATACATGAAAAATAATATTCAGATAAGTTGAAAAGTGTTTGAATGAAGCAGATCTTCCTACCTCAGAACACAACCTTTGAGGAATTTCAGTATTCACTATGTTGCATTCTTTTTGGAGTTGTCTATAGTTCAACATGTTTGTTCTTTTGGTCTGCCCATGAAGTTTATTTTTCCTTCTGGCAAGTCTTTTAAGATGATTATTCAGTCAGGAAAAAGGGTAACTTATACTGAGTGTAATCTATGGGATATTCGCAATTAATTTGTTACTCAAAGAAGTTTTGAAAAGGTTCCACAAATCAAATATATTACTCCTTTACCATTGTTATGTAGCTATTGTTTCTCAAATTTGAACTCATTTTTGGCCTAATGTGATCCAGTCAGCTTTTGAGAAGATGTGCATCAGTCTCTTTATATCAAGCAAATACAACAATAGGGCAAAGACACCAATGGCACGGTCTGAAATTCAGGGGATCATAAAACATTTGTTGATTAGTGTGGGGTTTGTTGTGAGGACTAAATCAAACATATTTTCTTGCCCGGTGTCTTTTTTTCCTGAATTATGGGTCACGCCAAAAGTGGATGATAGGCCAATGAGCTTTTTCTGTACTTCTCTGTTGACATTTGAGATGACAGAGTTTGTTGTCCAATCTCTGTCTAGGCAACTAAAGTCACCACATATCACATAGAGAGAGCTTTTCTTGGCGTGTACTCGTTCTAAAGATCGCTCAAGTTGGTGATGGTCATTTAAATTTCTAAGGGGCATATAAAAGCATCCTATAAATAGTTTTATGCTGTCCTTGAGTTGTGTCTTCACCCATACCAGCTTGCACCTTGCATCAAGATCACACTTCTCTGATGAGACAATGTTATTTTTAACTAATATGAAAACAGCCCCACTCCTGATCCCATAATAATTTATGTAAGCCTTGCAGTCAGAGGGGAAACTTTCGCTGGGAAGAATGACATCCTCAGTTGGGCTGCTTCCAGACTTGTCCTGTTAACTAAGACTCTGGTTCACGCACTATGACAGGTCTACAAAGAACTGTAAATTCTGTGCTTTTTAAAACAATAATTTGCACACTCAAATTCAATATTATAAGATTTATTTTGGGTCCTTTTGAGTTCTGTTGTATGCTGTTTATAGAATGGCTGTGTAAAGTATCATAAATGTTAATTTTAGATGTAATTTTTCTGCCTCCCTTTTTCCATGTTGTGATTGTTTATATAATGATTTGCATATTTTTAGTTCTCTAATGGTTTGAAATGGCTTTAGTTCTATTGCATATTGATCCCTTTACGTTAGTAGTTGTCTTTCATACACTGCTGAATATAGTGGGTTCATAACAATGTCCGATAATGGTGTTCTTTGTATATGAGAAGAACAATTGAGAAAGTTATTAATCAATACTTCACTGTTAAAACCCTTTAAAAAGACACAAAAGGATATCAAAGTTCACCAACACAAGATGAATACATAGATGCAACCCTTTGCAGAAATAACGCTCAATATAATATTCTGAAAAGCACACAGAAAATTCAGAGCTCTGATAGTACTTCCTACTGACACAAACACATCTCACTCTAATGTGTACAAAGGGAACAAGGTAGCAACCTTATGGCACTTTTAATTTACTGCGCAGAAACGTATTGAAGCACATTTGTATCAAATTTATGATCTATATAGTTCCAGCTTTGACATTGAGCTATTCGTGATGGTGGAAGAGGGTTTGTGTTTGCATCACGACACTCTGTGTCTGTGCTCTGTCCGAGGCTGGGCATGGAAATGGCCCCTTATTGTTATGAAGTAAAATGAGGGTTTTGAGTGACAAAACAAAACAAAAACATTTAACAGATTGATTTCCAAATTTCCTAACATACAGGGTATACAGTAAGCATTATGATATCTGAGATTAAAGGGAACCCATCCCACTCACCTTCCCCATAAGGCTAGAAATCACAGCCAGCAATGGAGAGACTGCCAGAATAACCAATGCCAATTTCCATCCGTAAAAAAAGCCAATGACAAAGCCGGAGATGAAGCATGAGATCCACTGGATAAGAGCGCCAAACTTGTCTCCAATTCCTTCCTGAATTTTAGTAATGTCACTGTGGAAAGAAAATATCTCTTGCGTTATGGCCCACTTGCCTTCGTGAAAGTGAAAGGCATATTTTGTATGTGAGAAGATACAGATAAGACATTTTGTACATGCAATGGAACACTATCACTACTGCATAGTTGAATAGTTGAATAATGCCAAATAATATTGTGCAAAAATGTACAACTAGTATCAAGATCAATAGGAGATTTTTCCTCGCAACTTGACCTTGCAGTTTAGGGAGAACCTGAAATAATTGTGAAATCTTTCATTGGCCATTACTCATTAAGTCCCTATTTCAGTGCATTTTGAGGAGACACTTGTATTCACAATATCTTTGGAAAATCTAGCGAACTGTTTTACACTTTTTCTCAATATGGGCCATGAGAATGGCCACCTCTCCTGTCAAATTTTGCTTGAGATAAAAATTAACTTGGGCATTCCCACATAGGAACACCAAAACATAAATTGATTTCATTCTTATCAAATACAGCTTCAGAATATATTTTCTTGTTGTGAAGTCATGTCCAGAAGCTGATTGCTGCACTAATGATAATCCTATGATAGCAATGGTGAGAGGGGAAAAAATATCAAACTAGGTCTGGATTTGCTGAAATGCAAAATCAGAGAATAGTACCAAATAGCAGTGAGAATCAGATTTGAATTGTTAACAAGCATTCATCAGAGGTGAGAAAGAGGATGAACTATTACTGAATCAGCCAAAAAAACACAACCCAGCTCATCTAAAAATAAAACAGCAATGGATGATGACACAAGAAATTATAGATGTGATAGATAAAAAAAAAGAAGATTAACAAAAACAAAAAAAAGGCATGTTCTGCAAGTGGGCTTGGCATTGCATCATTATCATTGGGCACAAGGCTTTTACTGTTATTGCCTAGCTCAACTCAGGTGTAGAAATGGATACAAGCTCACAACTAGTAGAGAAGCATCCCATCCAAGTCTGTTTCTTGGACCGGAAAATGAAATAAGCAATAACTCTATAGGCCAAATAGTTCTACAGGACTTGCTTATTGCAAGTAGTGCAAGTGGGTGAAATAAATCCAAAGATGATCAGATCATCTTAGATAAGGAAAAGATCACAAATGGTCAGGATATATTAGGGGTCTTTATGATGACAATACAACAAACCAAAAGAAAAGGCATCAAGTGGAGACTACCAATGCAAAGGACCAATAATTATGGACAAAGTCAGACAAGCAATGAAGTAAGTACAATCAAGGGATTGATGATCAATGCGGGATCTGCCGTGGGTTTATCACAATATAATACAGTGAAAAGCTTCCTTCCAAACTATACCATCTCCTAACAATTGATCATACCACCAAACACTCCTGGGGAAGAATGGGGAAATGATTACTACCAACACATTTAGCTATTCTAGACTTACTCTGAGAGTCTTGTATTCAATTCTGCAACTTCGTGGGTGTCAAACCATCCGATGTCTTGGTAGAGAATGTTGTGGAGGCCAGCACAGCGTATTCGATAGGCCTGTCTCTCACCTGATGTCACCCAGCATACCTTTTGGACGTAGGCAACAAGAAGAAGTCCCGAGGCTATGACTGAACACCGACAAGAGAGCAGACAATACATGATTATTTACATAATGAAAATGTATTACACGAAAATATAACTAATATAATATACTCTCTGATCGAAGAATAATTAATTATTCAAGTCAATTTGGTCAATATGCTGTTGCTTTGGGACCCAGATCCTCATACTCATGTTCAAATTCAAGATGGAGAAAATCTCAGAGACCCTGTCCAACAGCCCTATCACAGATAGACTTAATACAGGAAATGCTGCCTTTCAATTGGCCCTACAAGTGTCAACAAGCTGAAAACATTTGAGAAATCTGTCATAAAATCAATAAGTCTTAGTACTATATTTTTCTTTCCTAAAATGTCTCCATCTCCAAATGACAACTTAAAGAATGAATGGCATAGTGGTTGACTGTAGAGAGTGACACTTCATTTTTAACTTACTAGTAAAGTAGATGGCATATGTGGTCATTTCGTCCAATATCTTTTCCTGCACACTGATCTCACTGCACGAGATGGTGCCATTGTAATATGTATCGATTCCTGAACAATATGACCTGAAATTTACAATTATAGAAATAAATATATATATTTGGGATAAGTGAGACTGTACAGATGACCCAGGTATTTCAGCTTCTGGGAACAAATAATTTTACAATTCATAATCATTGTCATTGTTTGTTTATTTTCTGATCCAAGACCGCCTTGCAGGAAGTGTGTACTAAATCATACCAAGTTAATGGCAATTTGTAATTACGTTCCAAGGAATGACACATTGCCTCTTAAGTAAAGTTTCCACACAGTTTCTATGGCTGTTGGGGAACACCTGAGGCTACAATATCATGTTGTCTGGTTCTGATATGAGTAATATTTAA
>JARFNW010103318.1:0-12868 GCA_031763155.1 Dirona albolineata
TATTATTATTATTATTATTATTACTATTATTATTATTATTATTACTATTATTATTATTATTATTATTATTATTATTACTATTATTATCACTATTATTATTATTATTATTACTATTATTATTATTATTATTACTATTATTATTATCTCTCATGCCAAGAGAAGTGATAACACAATGAAATATAAAAATTAAATGTTGAAATTGGGGGCAAAAAAATAAATGATTATATAAACAAACATCATCTTTATAAGATTTGAATATCTGACTAATCAAGCAACTTGAATATGAACATACCAATATCAAAGTAAACAAGAAATTTATATATTTTTATATATTTCTTTTAATTGTCGAATTGTCCTGATAAGTTTCAGCCATGAATTTAACTAGTAAGCTGTTCCCTTGAGATGTTGCTTTAGGCACGGTCAGACTGTACTTATAATGATCTGTGATTTTATCCAACCAGCACATACTAAGATTGTGGTAACATCTATTGGTTCTTTAGAAACATTAGTGTCTCTCTAAGGTGGAGTTATTTGATTCTTTAGAAATGTCTCTGACATTGCCAAGTATTTTATGTAAATTTAATATTATTTACACCACATTTTAAATTTAAATCCTAGATGAATTTGAAACAAAAATATAACCAATTAAAACTTTGAATTATAGACAGAATGAAAGTCTGACATAGAATACATGATGGTTTTTGCTTATCAATGAGTGCTAGCATGGATCAAATTATGAAATGAACAAATTGTAAACAAAGTTCTATTTTTGTTCTAAACGGTCATTGTTTTTACAGCATTTTTCTTCTTACTCTCTCTATTTGCAATTGTTTTTACAATAAAAGGTCTCTATTCTAACTACAATTGGATGTCGGATAAAACTATCCAGCTATTTGCAACAATGTGATATCTATTTTATTTTTTATTATTATTGACATTTCTAAAAGTGTATTTTGTACATATCTATGTTATCACACTCAACTGTGATTGATGCAATTTTCTTTTTTTCCACACTGGATTTTAACTGAACGCTGCACTTACAGTGCAAAGACAATTTATTTCAGTATAAAAATCTAACACACATGTAATGCCTACATTTTTATGTGTTTTCTTCTTCTTTTCATTGTTGTTTGCTTTAAAAAAAATTATTTACAAGTAGGCCTACAAGGTATTTTACAAAATTTAAAGGAGCGAGTGTGTGTGTGTGTGTTTGGGCACATACTGGGATTATTTTCATGACGTAAACAAAAATTTGACATGATTTATGCAATCCACCATTCACTTACAACATCAAGTGTAACAGCTGACACAATTTAACAACATGGCTGGCCAAACAAGCTACACTTGTGTGAAGTAAAACTTGTATTCCAATACCCTTGACAGTAATAACTTGAAATGGGAAATAAGAAGGGATTAAGAAGACGCTCAAACTCAAACACTGCGACCCGTCAATCGATGAGATTGAATGAATGCCTGGCCAGCTGTCGTCATATATTTTGTTTCAAGTCAAGGTAAAAACTGGTAAACTATATTGCAGGTGGTGAGGAGATGGGATACATGGAAATGGTGGGAGATATTGGATCAAAACACGTCATTCAGTCCAATCCACCAATCATTTATAAAAGATAGAATTATAGTCCTGTGTCCCTACACAAGTACAGGGTAGCAGATTTTACATCATTTATCCCCCAGCAAGCCATGTCATTCAATATCCTTATCAACTCCCAGGGGAGCATACAATAGACTACCTTGATAGGCTGCATCATACTAGCAAAACTGATATCTTTCACTGCCTCTATCTGGGTACTCATTCACACCCGACTTGAAGAGGAAAATTGCGTAAATTGTAAAGTCTTTCTGAAGAACTCAACATTGGTAGCTTCAGCCAGGATTCAAACTTGGGATGGATGGACTCACAATCTCCAAGCCGGCAGCCTAACCACTTGGCCACAGACTGTATTGCAGCTCATATTGACATTTTAACATTTTGGAATGGTAATCCCAGTTATAGATTAACTTGAAAAGAAATAAAAGTTGAATGAGGGATAATAGTTAGATCAATTTAAATATCTTCTTTCCTAGCCATTACATAACCTTAAAGGATTGGGGACACATGGGGAGTATTAGCATCAGTATTATGTAGAAGGATTAGGGTGCTGCCATTTTCAAATGTTTATTGGGTACATTTTCCATTAAGTTAAAATTAATAAAAGAATTGTTTTGTGCCTGTTACGACTCATAAATGGTTCAGACTTATCAAATCTATTTATAAAAAAAGAAAAATATATAATTATAAATATAAATTGTCTTATATTTTGTCCACAAGTGCACTCTGTCTTTAGGGTGTATCTCAAACGAAGTCTAAAATAACCCAAAGGTCAGCTGTAGTGCAGCACGACAATGCAGGCAATAGGAGTTAAAGTCTTGCCCAAGGACAGAACACTATGCCGAAAGCCAGAAAGGAACCCTTGATCACCGGCGTGGTTAATAGAATGTCTTAACCTCCCGGCCACACTGCGCCATCAAGCTTGGTGGGTAGACACCAAATCTATGAAGATGTTTTATTGGCCCTGTGTGATTGACACAAGATAGATCTATTACTCCTGCCTTTCCCATACATGAATCGAGATAGATATATAACAATAACCACTATTATTATTATTTTTGGATGCTAACTGGTCTATTTTCATTTTCATTTAATTTGATCTCAGATGAGTAGAAGCAGTAAATGACGTAAGGACACAAATAGAGCATAGAAAGTGATACTAAAATTCTACAAGTGCCACAGCTGGTGTTTTATTGTGGTCCGTGTTTTGATGATCCAGTTACTCTAATCTGGGCTGAGCTTGTGCTCAAGTGGTAGTTTTGGCAATACCATGTCTACTACTACTACTACTATATAACTTGGGTTACTAATAAATATAAAGATGGGTCTATAGTAACTAGTAACATATCCCCATACAAGTAAATTTATCCTTTAGCAGGCTGTGTCATTCAGTATCCTTCTCAACCCCTTGAGGAGCAGAAAGTAGAGCAGCCTGTGATAAGATCTTTCTCTGCCTGTAGCTGGTACTCATACACGCCTTAGTCGAGTGAGGAAAGAATGTGTGAAGAATCATTCCCCAAGGACTCAATATCGGTAGCTTCATCCAGGATTCTAACTCTGAACCTCTCTATCTCAAGTAAAGTAGCCTAACTACTCTGCCAAAGACAATAACAATAATTCATTGCAGCTAAAGTGCCAGACCAATTGCTGATACTGATGTATTCTGGGACATATTTTGATTTTGCTCCCCTTATCACCTGCATACCGGACGAAGTTGTTGGATCATTGCCAGTAAAAATTGGGTCAACAATTTATTACTGTTTTTGTAACCAAAAATCTACAGCATAGTTGATATGTTATTTATCAGGATTTCGCAACTGGCAGCAGCAAATTCCTGTCGTAACTGGAGTACCTCAATGGATATTACTGGACATGCTTACATTCTTACATCCATGTACAAGTCGTCAAGGCTTATGTTAAACCAACAAATATGTTGGTCTTTTTGATAATTGACATGTGTTTGGCTTCCATTTCTTGTGTTCCAAGCATGACAAAAGTAGAAGAACTTCCCCATCCACACTCCCCATCAAAATCAGATCAAACATAAAAAAGTAAAAACTGAAACTGAAAATATTTTAATCCAAAAAGAAATGAAACAAACTGTGGCCATGGTTGTAGTTATCATGCCTTTATTTATATCTACAGACAAATCCAATGTGTTTTGTTTATCTTGCAGGCTTCCTGCAGGACCAACCTACCTACTTAGAAACAAAATAATTGTTTTAAAAATAAAAACAAGACAAACCTACACACTACATGTCGACGTTTCAAACCCACGCAAACGAACTGATTCCAATACAAACCAAAGGCGTGACTACCTCTGAGTGACAAGACGTAACGACGACTACATAACAACTGGATGACACGAAGATGGAATATTTCAATCAAATCAATAAATAAATAACGGATGACAAGGAGCAAAAGTCAAAGGTTAATAATACGAAATAACAACTATAATCCAAATGTCATTTCACATGTCACGTCAACAATGAGCAGGAAATACGAGCAAACAGACAGTATCTCACAATGTTAGTTTTAGATCAGCACAGATGTAGTAAACCTTTGTCAAAATTCATGTGTCATTAAGTTAGGTCATGGAACATCTTGCTTAATCCTAGGCTGGAAATCCCCACATCACGCTTTGAAATGACTTTCTAATTAATTTGTAATGAAACAACTTGCGTTACAACGACAATGCCAACATGAAACACATCACACCATTGAAAATCTTACTTGCTATAATATCCATCCACATGAAATAATACTATTACTGTCCTCGTGAACGTGGAATAAAAATAAAGGTAAGATTTTCACTGGGCTATTGTCTCTAGCTAGAACTTATAAACTCATGAAATTCAGGCATTTAGACTTTTTTTTTTGGTGAAAGTCTGTGAATATAACATTGACTCTCTTCTCCGTGTCCTGTCATAAGATGAAATAAAAATGGCTTTTGTTCTCTCAGCCAAACGGATATTATCTAAACACAAACAAATTTGGAAGAGTGGATGTAAAAACAAACTTCCTCCTCAAGGAATTTTTGGGAATGTACCATGAGATAAGCCTAAGACTTTAGACTACAATGTGAAATTGAGAAATAGTGAAATGTCGCATGCCTGATAAAGTGAGCCTTAAAATGAGTGTGTGAAACCTAAACAAGTCTTGGCTCCGAACAAAACATTAGCATGAGCAGTCGAAGCAGTTCCTACTTCCAGAGCAAATCTATTTATCATTAGTAGCCAGAAAGTTAATTCTCAATTTATCGATGCTGGGTATTATATTATTATCATTGTCGCTTTTTGACGAAAACAAAATGAAAAACAGACAAAAAAAAAAAAAAGGCACACACATACACAAACTAGCATACATACTCTCACACACACACATACATACATCCACACAGGCACACACAAAAATGAATATGATAAATAGATTTTAAGATTAAATGGAATACGTGGACAAATTTGTTCTTTACCAAAAGACAAAGATGAAAAAATTGTATGAAAAGGTTAATCTTGGACAAACACACATATTATGTATATTATAATATGTCATATCGATATAAGGATTCACTCTAAACTCCAAAGGTGAGCGACGAATGACACTGTAATCAAGTAGAGTGGGACAGTGGTGAAATGTGTGACAAAACCAGTGACGACAAAGAGTTGACAATAGATGAAAAACAAGGATTTAATCCAAGACCTTGCTACAGAGGGCGCGTAGGTTGTTAAGATGAGGGGGAAGAATAAAGTTAATGAAGACATAATGATAAAGAAATAGCTTCATTTCCCTAAAGAATAGAGGTAGACGAAATAAAAAATTATAGATCATACACCTCACCACTCAACTCTTCAATTACATTTCATTCAGAAAAGGTAAAAAAATATTTTAAATCAAACTCAAATTTTTTGCGCACACAATACAAAGGACCTAGTCTGAGTAAAAACAGAAGAAAAATAAGGAATGTTTACATCAAACACAGCAGGACTTGTTAGATTTTCTCCTGAAATATTTTGCATTGTTTCTGAATAATAGACATTTATTTATATGAATCAACAAAAAATGGAAAATGAATAAATCATATGAATGTTAAAGCCTTTCTACAGACAACCCACAACCAATTAAATATGGGATATCCGCCCTTGGTGGAAATTAAATATGTTTTTAAAGTAGGGAGTCTTACAATAATATTAGCAGTACCGTTGTTGTAAATAGTAGGTATGCGAAATGTTTTTTGCTAGTAACGAAAAATGTAAATATGGGTTTTATATTTATAATCTGCATTCCCATACAAGTACAGACTTGCAGACTACATCATTTAGCCCCCCAATAGGCTGCTTCATTCAAAGTCCTTCTCATCACAACAGGGAGCATACAGTAGGAGCTACCAATTAGGCGCATCAATTCCAGGCACTCATTCCCTCCCAAGTCCAGTAAGGGAAATTTGCGTAAAGAGTTTCTCAGCAACTCAAGGTCAGGCCTAGCATTGCCAGGATTCAAAGCTGGAATCTCACAATTTCAGTTATCGATGCCACAATAGTGGTGGAAATAGTATTCAGTCGTAATAGTAGCTAAAGCAGTAGATATTAGTAGTATATAGTTGTAATAATAGTAGCAGGAGTAGTAGTTGCGGCGGTCGAAGAGGGTAAAAGTAATAGCAGCAGTAGCCGTAAAAGTATCAATTATATTAGTTGTGATTTCAAAATATAACAATAGAAATCATAACATTTTTAAATTGGCTTCATCATTTAAGATACAAAAAAACCGACTCTTACTAATCATATAGATAACATCGACAAAGATCTGAGCCGTTCAAATTTTAAAAAATAAGATTTTTTTTTTTTTTAAAGCTGGGGTAGGAGAATGTGTGTCACTCAGGTTGGTCTATACGTTAAAGATGTGCAAAATGCAAAATAAAACTAACAGCGTGACAACAGCTACACTATGTCCAGATTACAGGCATACGATTAAATAGACGTATAAAATGTACATGATTTCACAGCCTTGGATGAGAGCGTCATTCCTTGAGGGTCATGTCATTAACATATTGAGTAAAATCACAACGTACGTATGTAATTCACATCACATGTCAGTCATATTCTCCACAAGCAAACAGGTTACACGAGGAATTATGATGATAACACATCAAAATACAGGGTTCGATTCAGTAAGACAATACAGCATGTCAATGTCATTCTTTCTCCGATAAAATTATGCTGAACGAAGTTAATTACTGATAATAATATGAGATTATTAAACATGTGAATGAGAAGAAGAAAAGGATGAAGACAAAAAGAAAAAAAATGAAGAAGAAGAAGAAGAAAAAGAAGAAGAAGAAGAAGAAAAAGAAGAAGGAGGAGGAGGTTGTGGAGGAGGAGAAGAAGACATTAAAAAAAACTTTATATTGGCTTCAACACAAAGATCAAATAATTCACCTGACAAGATAAACAGATCAATATTGAAATATGGTTGTAATAAAAATAATGAAAACAAACAATAAAAAAAAAAAAACAACCCCAAAAACAACTGATTAAAGGGAATGTTTCAACTTAAAACTTTTTAAAAATAATATAGGAGTGTATCATTCGAGTGCTGAGCGTTACTATTTCTCAAAATATAATTTTTTTAATCACATGAAAAGCTGAATAATTATTGCACAAGTGGTATACCTGCTCTAGGGGAATGTTTAGCAACAAAATGAGGAAAACATGAATACTGTAACTCAATCCACATACCGTAGCAACAAATTAAGAGAATGACAACAAAAAAGACAGGCAAAAACAAAATGTCAGACAAGATGAAACACATTGCACAACATCATGTGTTGTATTCCATTTTAAAATTTTTCATTCAAGTGTTGGATTTTGTATGGAGGCAAAATTCTATATGTGTGTATTTCTTGAGTTAAAATTACAAATCACACGCTTTAGTCAGCCAGTGAAAACTAAGAATTAATACAAAAAATTACCCTAGACAGAAAGTAACCCAGTGCCAAGACATGTGTGTCAGTGCCGAGCGAAATTACTCGAAAATAAAATATGGAAACAATGACATAGCAGACATATTCTAAAACCCCAAAGTACAAAGCCAGTCCGTAATCAGATCACATTGCACAAAGCCCGTGATGGTAAATAAATCTTTCCAGAGGAATGTGTAACGTTATAATTTAACACAGTCGTTGGTTTCTAATATTAGGTACTTTGCAAATAATAATAATAATAGAATGATTTCCTGAATTCTTCTTATTCCACATTGAATATATTATTATAATTATACAAGTACTTTTCCATTGCAAATGGTGAAGCTCCGTTATAATACTTAACTTACATGGGCAAACCGATTAAATGGGCTGATGAGTAGTAATATCAAGATTTAAGAAAGACATTGACAGAAAGAGAGAGAGAGAGAGAGAGAGCGAGAGAAAATAAGGGGAGATGCCATTAAATAATCAAATGCACCAAGAGCAGAGAGAACAGATTATGTATATCTTACAGATGAAAAAGGATAGAGTTGAGCACAACAATGCAAAATTTCTATCAAAACAAGGGGTTAAACAACTCGTGTCTTTTGATCTCAAAATCAATCACTCAAAAAACCCAAATAAAACTTCCAACCTTGTACTTGTAATCTTTACGGAAATGATCCATCAGATCCCACAACTTGAATATTTTGGTTTCAGACTTGGTGGAAATAAAAAAACCCCTAAAATTGTAAGCCTAAACATAAAAAAAACTATCGATAACCGACTGCGACAAGGTGAGAAATTAAAACCCCATGCCAAAATAGAAAGTGATGCAGACGTCGTGCCAAGCTGTTCAAGGAAGTAAATGCAGAAGGTATCCCATCACACATCAGCCTTTCCCGCAGGGTGTGATTCGGACCACAGAATAAACCATGTAATAAATACTGACACAATCAAACCAACAGAATGATACCAAAATGAGCAAAATCAAATGAGCAGCCGCAAGGGCACTTAATAGCGAATATATTATATTATTATATCTTACATTAGATTAAATAAATAAATATGTAATAAAACATTGCGTACAGCACAATCACAGATTTAGTCTTCACTTAGAAGTAAAATCAAACAATAGAAAATATATACTACAAACAGCTGTGATGAGCTAGAGATTTGGGATTACAAGACAGGATTTGAAATCTTAAGTTTGAAAAATCAAAGTCATTACTGGACCAAAGAAATGTGAGGAAAAGAATTTCAGATGTAGAAAGGAATGGGATTAAATCAGTTGAAGCGAAAAAAAAAGAGAAGACAAAGAACCTTGATCGTATGAAAGATCACGAGAAAGAAAGGAGAAAATAACATTTAACTTTTGACCTTGAGAGAAACGATAAGATATATTTCTTCAATGATCAATTTCTAACCCTCACTCTAAGACAGACGGTGAAAACGTTGAGGCAATACATGGAAATACATTATCTGAGTTACACACGGTACGAATGGAAATACCAGCACAACCTACGGAAATATGCTTCCAAAAAAATTTATATTCGTTTATACCTTATGATAAACTTTTCTCAAAATTTATGTCAGAGACAGGTAAAATAATAATAATATTATAAACTGATAAAAAATTCAAGTGGTCATTCAACTGAAGGAATGTGGGTACATGGATAATAAACAGCAACACCAAAATAATACCACATAATATGTATGTAAGTTGTGGATTGAATTGTATATATAGGAGAAATTATCTCAGGTACACGTGTAAATTCATTGCTGCATATAAAAATGTTATATACTCAACCTATTATAAATACAAGACAAATTATAATACAAGTCTAATACAATGAATAGGCATTTCTACGTATCGCGACAACAAAAAGTCACAAAACTTATATATGTTTGTTAACAATACTGGGGAGATCAAATTAAAACAATTATCATTACCGTACACCACAAGATTTTTATTTCTACTACGTAATTGGAGGTGACTTCAATTAACGGAGACAGGGAGCATAGAAGTCAGTCCATCAAACAAATCATGTCTATTATTTCTATGTACCTGTATGACTAACTATCGAACTATCAGCAACAGACTGACATAAAAGAGATCTTTTGGCCTCTATATTATGATGAAACGAAGAGGGTCTTTGAAGTATCATTTGTTGTCACAATTCATTTAACTCTAATGAGATAATTAATATCATTGTCTAGACCATGACAAAAAATAAAAGATGGCAGAACAAAAAAGAAAAAAAAAAAGAACCACAAAATAAAAAAAATGGCTTCAGAAAACAACTGATGGAAAAAAATAATAATTATAATAAAAAAGGAGGAAATAAATAAATCAGACAATAGTTTGTTGTTCCATGTAAAACAAAACACGAAACAATTATTTTATTTTTAGTCTCAGGAGTGTGTGGAATTATGTATAATAACATCTATAATATGAATAAAAATGAGACCAAGATCAATAATGGTGATGGTATAAAATAATAATATTATTATCAATCGGAATGACACGAGTGGAAAACAAATAACTTCACACAATAATTGGACCCTTTACAGTTACAGTGTCTTTCGGACAAAGCAAATAAATGACAACAGAAAATAACAAACCCACCCCCCTCCAAAAATACTGGACTTTTTTTTTGGTTGCGATGTTACATTTACATACAGTTAAGCGACATAATGTATTCTCAGGGTAAAAAGTCGTAAAGTAAGTTGAGTCAGATCTATCAGTAATTAAAAAAAAAAAGAAAGAAAAAAGAAAAAAAGAAAAAAAAGTAAATCAGTCCATGAGAAATGAGACGCCAACACTAATGATTCCAGACAAATACTAGGAACCAAAGGTGACGACACGCATGATAATACATCACTTCATCAAGCACAACCTAACATCTTTATATATTATGTTGATGTATCATTCTCACCCAACGCGTTCACGTTATAACAAAGCCAAATTGACATCATTTTTGCCATTCACATTACAGTACAGGCTCCATATCACACGTATATGAAACATGCCGATGTCATCAGTCTGTTTAAAATATCACTTATGAACACAACCAATTACGCGCTAGCTTTCGCATTCTTCCACTTTCAAACACGTCCGTCTTCGATTCCTTTCTATCTAATAAATAATTATACATAGAGTGGACGTACAGATGAAATCAAATGGATGAACGATTTAACTGCACAACAGACTTGAAAAGTATAATATAGTAACGTTTTAACGACACACAACACATTAATACATTCTCCCAAAACATGAAACAATCTACAAAATCAGGTCAAAATGGAGACGGTGGGTGAAGATGAAATAGTGCAGCCACCCCCATCCCCCAGTACTCTGGTCATTGTAAACGTATGATACAATAGGTGTTGTGGTAGTTTGTGTAAGTCAGTAATTGTGGTTGGTGGTTGACAGAATGAAAATCAGACTGTGAGAGGTGGGAGGGGAGTTTGAAATGACTTGAAGAATCTAAATAGAATGGATGATGCACTGTATAGTGGACAAAATTTGAATTGGTCGTATATCATTATAAAAAGACCAGGATTGTTACAGTCTGTGTACTTGTGTATGTGTGTGCCTGTGTGTGCGTGTGTATGCGTGTGGGCAGGTATGTGAGAGGGGGAGGGGAGGGTTGAGTAGTGAGAGAGTGAAATGTGCCCGTATCAGCAGGAGCAACCCGAGTTGTTCATATTTGGGTTTTCTGTCAGTCGAGTCGACTTGGCGGTGTTGTGAACCATGGCGGGGTCGGCGTCAAGACTCTCGGACATCTTGTCACAGATGATGTCAACAAGACGTTCAAACACAGCCTTCACGTTGATGTTTTCTTTCGCTGACGTCTCAAAAAACTCCAAGCCTATGGGAAAGAAGGAAGAAAAAAGGGACAAGTTTTATCAAAACGTTCAAAGATTAAATTTCGATTTTATGAACAACCGATCTAGTTTGGTTAATCCTATAAAAAGCATGTTAACGTAATATATTTTATTCCACATTTTTGTTTTCTTTAATCAATTTTCAAACCTATACAAATACTTCCAAATCTTTAAATAAATTTTTCTTTATCGAAAGGACAAACTTAATGATAAAAAATTAAGGCACAAAAGGGTGTATAATGTCTTTCAATTCAAAAAAGAAGGAAAAAATATAGCTTTACAAATATTATTTTCTTATCAAAGCACAAAACATAAGTAAAATGTAGGCATCCCTTTAATTTATCTGAGCACCACCATCCTAAAACACCACAGCAACGCAGTAACAACAATGATGATGATGGTGCCAGTAACAATAACTCATACACGCAACGAAAAAACACAGAAAAAACCAACGCAATTTCTAGCAACATAACAACCATTGTGTCTGTCCAAATCGAATAAAGCAATGGGAATTGAATTGTGAAAAAACCCCTCCGTAACATGGCAGCAACAAGAGGCAGGCAAAACGGGCCAAACCATCAAACAAGAACGGAAGGAAGGATGAAAGATGAATTATGAGAACAGGTGGAATTATGTCTGGTATTATACCGTCTCCACGGGGAAATCAACGGACGGACATCAGGCTTGGATCACAGGAGTCATGAAACTATGGCCACCCATAGACTTACTTCATCATATTATATAATAACTTCATTTCCACAGAGAGCGTCTCCTTTCATATTATATAGCATAACAGTAAACGATGGTCATAAATGTCATCATTTCATAAAACTATGGTGTTATCTGGTTCACAAAACTATGGTATTATCTGGTTCACAAAACTATGGTATTATCTGGTTCACAAAACTATGGTGTTATCTGGTTCACAAAACTATAGTATTATCTGGTTCACAAAACTATGGTGTTATCTGGTTCACAAACTATGGTATTATCTGGTTCACAAAACTATAGTATTATCTGGTTCACAAAACTATGGTGTTATCTGGTTCACAAAACTATGGTGTTATCTGGTTCACAAAACTATGGTATTATCTGGTTCACAAAACTATAGTATTATCTGGTTCACAAAACTTTTTTTTTTTTTTTTTTAAAGTTTATATTACATCTAGACTGGCTTCATAAAGGTTCCCTAGAATTGAACTTCTTTTTCAAAATTTGTAGTAATGTATTAAAATGTTGTTATCAAATACAATTTTGGAATAAGGCACTTGACTATTGGAACAAATATTTAAATGCTCTGACATTGGAGTTTAAGATTATTAGTTCAACATGACAACTGTGATAAAAGCAAGAAGTTTTGGTTAGGTGTTGGGGCAGGATCTTAATGGAAGTGGAGGGGTAAGCAAGGGGGGGGG
>JARFNW010103429.1:0-12867 GCA_031763155.1 Dirona albolineata
TCTCTCTCTCTCTCTCTCTCTCTCTCTCTCTCTCTCTCTCTCTCTCTCTCTCTCTCTCTCTCTCTCCCTCTCCAGTATATCAAGGATAATGGTGAATCACCCCCTGGAGAAACCCCTACAAAACACAAAACCAACAAACGTAATTCCACAAATAAACAACCAGCCTCCCAAAAACCCCTCCACCACATTTCCTCACCTGTATTTACTTCCATCCGGGGCAGTGCAGTCTACTTGGTAGAAGTCTTGAGCGATGTCGGATCCATTTTTCACATCCATGATTGGCTTCCCCGCCATAGTAATGAAGTCCGTCTTCCTTTCCAAAGGGATCAGATCACAATGGACATTGCCGTACTTGGCTGTAGCCTCTGGAGTGATTATGAACTTTCCCTGTTTGAAAACCACCCAGTCAAAACCATTGCCACAGGAGATTGACGGGAATGTCTTGAAGAATGTCATGATGTCGGGGTCCAGTATGTTGAGCTTTGGGACAAGGCATCCCGCTTTTCCCACCTTCCCAGAGCCAGTAGCATAGGGAGACACAGACGCCTTTTCTAGCGGCTCCATGGCACCAGCGGATATTGACATATGATTCAAAAATTGCATCTCTCGCATTGGATCTTCACGAACTGGCCGCGTGGCGCCGAAAACATAGATGTAGATGAGCAGCGGGGTTAGTGCGACAGCTATGTAAGAGTAGATACGCCGGTAGTTACGATGACCGCTTCCTACAAGAAGCGATATCGGGTTTTTCGACATGATGGATGTAGTAGACACAGGCGATTGCACTATCCTATCGGGTTATGGTAGATGAGTGAAAAACGTGACGGGGAGACGAATTTTCCAATGAGAATTAGATGCACCTCAAATTATGTCGCGGGTGGCGAGGGTGGGTGGTGGAGGGGCAGCTGTTTAGTTGTTGTTCACAACTTCATCGGGTGTGCATGTTTAATCTCCCCTGGCTTGTTGTCTCCTGTCCGAGTCTTTCACCTTGTGTTCCCTCAGTAGTTGTCGGCCTTGTTGTCGTTATCTATCCCTGAAGAAGACATAAAATATCAGTAATTAACATTCCTTTTGGGGTTTTTTTCTGTCTTTCCTTCTATTTGTTTCTGTTTTTCTTTCTCTCTTTCTTTCGTCTTTCTTTTTCATTCTTTGTCTTGTATTCTATTTCTGTCCTTCTTTCTTCCTTTCTTTTTTTCTCTTCTTCTTTTCTTTCTCTTTTTCTTCTTTTCTTTCTTTCTTTCTTTCTTTTCTTTCTTTTTCCCCTCCTTACTTTCTTATATTTTCTTTCTTCTTATTACTTTCATTCTTTCTTTCTTTCTTTTCTTTCTTTTTCCCCTTCTTACTTTCTTATATTTTCTTTCTTCTTATTACTTTCACTCTTTCTTTCTTTCTTTTCTTTCTGTCCTTCTCTTATTCTTTCTGTCCTTCATAACAAATAGATGTCTGAAGGGCGCTAGCACAATTTTGAACAGTACACATTACGATAGAGATCAATGGCGAAAGTTCGTCCACACTTAACCTTACACTGAAAGGTAGAAAGGAAATGTTGTTAGGTCTAGATAAAAAGTTAAAGATTCACTGGAGTCAAACGGGGGTAAGATTTGTTGTTTTTTCTAGGTTTTACAGGGTGATTACGGGGCGAGACATATTTTGTCGACTGTTTTGTTGCGCGTTCACAACAACTTTTAACAATAATAGTGTGCAACTTTTATGACCGCGCAAAAAAAAACATGGGTCCCAAAACACTCGCGATTATAAACAATGAATATGAACAAAAAATGGGGTGCACGCGGAACAGTGAAATGAACGCGTTGTGAAAACTCAACAGGTGCTTTTAAAAGGCTTTAAAAACATATATATATTTAAAAACAAATGACCGTTATTTGCATCACAAAGCGAAAGCACACATACTAAGGTGTACGAATATATGTGTCCTTGGCCCTGGTCATGATGATCATGTGACCGTGAGACGATTCCATCCAAATGTGGACGCAATGTGGCTCCGGCGGTATAGTCATAGAATATGATATTATATAATGAATAGTGTAGTATAAATAGTTGAAATTGGAGTTGGAGTGGAGTGAAATTTGGAGTTAAAACTAAAGGTAAATGACAGGTCTAGTTTAAACATTAGGAGCACTTTCTGCGATGCTCGAACTCGAATGACGCAAATCGACACAACTTGCATAAAATCATAAAAAAATAACTTCTGCCTGGACTGGGGATCATTGTCACATTAAAATTATTAATAATAATATTAAAATTAAAATTATTATAATTATAAATTATATGGTCTTACTAAAGTCTAAAGTTAAAGGCCTTCTATATAACACAGGCCGATGATTGGCCAACCATTGCACAACTGTTTGGACTAAAATTGGGTGCCCCTTGTGTTGTGATCCTGCACAACATGACCGACAACAACGACCAACAATTGTACGATGAGTTTGCTATACATTTCAAAATCTTGGCGTACCGTACCAAGAACTCATCAAAATCAAAAATAGCAACACACTGACATGTTAATAATAAGACAGGACTGCACTCATCACTACCATTAAAGCACGATTTTTTTTTAATTATGCAAGAAAACGCTGACCAAGCGAGCTATTGTATGTGCTGATTCCGAATCTAATCAATTTCAAGCTAGGACTAAGATGTCATTTAAGAAAGTTTGTAAAAGGCAAAGGCGTCGCATTTTCAAAACAATGTCACTGAGCTGTACTGTAGTGGGATGCTGATATAATCCTCAGGTTTAATTCTGAACGTGAGAGTGTACTGACCTTTCATTTTCAAAATTTGAAAAGCACTGCACTGCCTCAAGCTCTATTTCACAGATACAACCTTGGTATCTTGCACTTAATAGAAAAAGATGTGTGCCAACCCTGCACCTGGATCGGTCTTTACTAGCTTACCATTACCAGTGATATCCAAGGACCTCACTCAAATGTGAAGTTTACGTAAACAAGTTGTGGGATGGGGAATTAATCAATTGTAAAAATATGGGAATTGTAATGGGAAAGTACTGTGGTGCCAGAAAGATAGATAAAATAGGAAAGTGGATAGTGATGATCAAAATGATATTCGCCTTTTAGGTTTTTTTATTGTCCAAAATTAGTTCATTGTTAGTGAAAGAGGCCACTGCTCATTTATGTGTATTTGTATTTATAAATTCTTCAGGTGAACAGTACAGATTTCCCAGGCACATATGGAGGATATGATGATGCATGGAGTCAAGAAAAATTTGAGGAGGTAATCATTTTTGTTGTTCCTCATCCATTTCATCTGTTGAGTTTATTATATATGTTTTGCCATTTTTTCTATCTTTTAATAATAACGCATTGTAATTGTTGTTTAATTGTTTCAAATGATGATATTCAACAATGCTGTCTAATTATACAAAAAAGCAAGTCATTAACTATCTTGATAATCTCATTTTCGGGATCCACAGAAATTTCAGATCGACATTGTCAGTTTGTCAGAAAGTGAGATGGAATTTGACATGGTTGGTGTGGATGCAGCAATTGCAAATGCCATCAGAAGAATACTCATAGCAGAGGTATTATTTGAATGCTTTTGTCTATTAAAGGAAACTGCTATTTTGCAGAAATTTATTTACCGGTAGCCATTAAAAACTGCTCACTTTTAAACATTACTTACTATCTAGCTATAATGTAAAAAGGACAACCTTCGTAGAATAGTTTGAACAGCCAAGGGAGAGTACCAAAAAATATATTTATACTACATTATATTTGCTTAAGCTTTAGGTTAACCCAATTTATTTACATTAATAAATAAAAAGTTTAGGACCGAAGTACATCATCAAAACTGAACTAGATATTAAACCAAGGCTTATTGTTTATATTTCATTAAAGTATTATTTTGAAAAGATCAAACTTATTTGAACCTGATATAATAATTATGTGGTGAAAGAATGTGAAGCAGTTTGTCGTATTAATACAAAATATAAATTGACCATGAATGTATTTTCTTCTAGATTCCTACGCTGGCTATTGAAAAAGTGGCAATCTACAATAACACATCCATTATTCAAGACGAAGTACTGGCTCACAGACTGGGTCTCATTCCAATCAAAGCTGATCCCAGGATGTTTGAATATAAGCAAAAAGGTTAATGGGTGTTTTTTTTATCTTAATTTTCTTCTTTTTTATTTTATTTTCTAGTTTTTGGACACTGCTGTAAGATCATGAAGACGACAACTCCTGCCTAAATCCTGTCTGTGATAGCACTTTTGGGACAGCCTTGTAAACTCTGAAAGGTCTCAAGGGTTGTTTCACCAAGGATTCAAACTCATGACACTTGGCCTGGGGTGTCCCCTCATTTATTTTTATTCACTTATTTACTCTTGAAGCCTTGAGTTTTATTTACATTGTGTACGCTATGTAAGCCAAATTTGCAAGGATGGAGTACTGGTCATGGAATCAATTTTTGACAATTTTTTTTAAGGACTTTCAATAATGTCCTTTATGATATGAACCTACAATTTATATGAAAGCTTTTTCAACTAAAATGTATTGCTTTGTACATGTTCTCAAGGAATGTTAGGGATGAAAGTTCAATGCCCAGTCGTAACCTCCCTTTTCACTTTCATTATTTTTTTATTTTTTTTCTTCAGATGATGAAAATGATAAGAACACAAGTGAAAACACCATACAGTTCAACCTTAAGGTCAAGTGTACAAAAAACAGCACAGTGTCTGAAACATCAGATCCCGATCTCCTTTACAAAAATCACAAAGGTCTGACATCGCAGACGTTTCATTCTTTTTTCTTTTCTTTTTTTTAGTAGTCAAAGCTTTGCCCCTGAATATGAGAAACTATTTATTTTTCTTATTTAATTATATATTATTTCACTAAAGATATATTGGGGTTGGGTTGTTTTGGGGGTGGGGGGGGGTGCTGAATGTGTTATGGGTAGTTATTATTTCTATTACATTTGAACTGTTTAGTTACTATTGTTCAATTTGATTTTAATTGCTTATGAATAATGAGAAGGATCATAAATTTTGTTCTTTTTCAGGATGAGGGACAGCAGTAAAAATGTTATTATAATGTATATTTTATTCAACTGTGAGCTCTTTTTTTTTTCTTCTATTTTTAGATTGTTGTGTTGGGTTGTTTGGGTCATTTTTCCACAAGACCTCTATCGTGAATATTATGTTATACAATAAATCAATTATTATTGGTGGGTTTTTTTCTTCTTTCTTTAGTATACACAAAGCACATGGAATGGGTGCCCCTGTCTGGTCAAGATCATTTGGTGAGTATGTTTTTGTTGAGCTTTTTTTAATCATAAAATTCTTGTTTGTTTGTTTCTTTTGTAACTATATTTCCAAATGATTAGGACAAACTGTGACTGTGATACATCATTTATTACAAAGCATATGCCTTTCTTACAAACTGAAACTTCACCATGTATCATGAATCAGTCTTTGATTGCAGAAACATGCAGCTTACAATAATAGTCAAAATGTGCGCTCACATTTCAAGTGGCCAAAACTTAAATATTGATGTTATATTGTTTAACATGGTGATTGATAGGTGTTTAAGATAGTATTACTTTTGTCATCATTTGATATCCGCCCTCTTATGTATTTTCGTTTGGAGTGGCTTGCACACCTTCGATTTTTATTAGCGTGCACCATTTTGGCATTTCTATTGTATGGCACTTCATTATTTTTGCTGAGGGGGGAACCTAGACATGTACTTCTCCCCTCTATCCATTTTTTTATTTGTATTTTCGTCATATGTTATTTGATAAAGGGGAAACCCGAAACGTTAACCTATGTAATTCGTCTCTTTTTGAAGCTTATTATACACACCACTATTGCTTACTTTTTACTGGCTTCCAGCAGCCTCACCACGTTACTTTTGATTAATAACAGAATATATGTAATTTTAAACACAAGGCAAAGGCATGTGTTTGTAACAAGACATAAACCTTTATCAATTTTAGATAATCGAGTTCAGGATAAGTGTGATAGATATTCAATGCTGAGGTTACAAACCTTTTGGATTCTTTTTTTCTAACTTTTGTTATTTGTTTATAATTTACAATAACAATTATTTTCTAAATTAAGATAAAGATGGGTTTACAGGCTCACAGATTTTCTAAATTAAGATAAAGATGGGTTTACAGGCTCACAGACTTTACATCATTACAAATAGACATTGAAATGAATATTGGTCAAAACCTGAGTAGCACTGGACAGTGTCTTATCCATAGTCAGTAAATGTGCTTAATTTGACAATCGGCTGCCATTGTTGTTCTTAGATTTTTGTTACGTATCATTTAGTGGGGGCGGAGTTGGGAGACACTGTACTCAGTCGAGCATATCGTTCAGGGAATTTGCATGCACTTTTGGATGGGTTTTTTTTAGGACCTGGTTTTGCTCACAGGCGTTTTATGTCTTTAGCAGTAAGTCCTGGGCTGGACATTATGCAGTGTGAAGAGAAGTTAACCAAGAAAACATAAAACATGTAACAATTTTATGTCATCAATTGAAAGATGTGTAAGCATTAAAGTTTCCTTACATGATTTTTTTCTGTCTCTCTTACAGACAGGGAAGGCTATCAGACCAGTTGATGAAGATATTTTGATCACCACAATGAGACCTGGACATGTAGGTGCACATTTTAAGCGATAATGATTTTTTATTTCATTTATCAATAATTATTATATCCTCCTTCCTAACTTAAGTTATTTATTATTTGTCATCTTATCGTATGTAATTATTATTAAACTATTATTTAAATAATTTATCTAATTCAATTTGCACTTCTTAGTCTTCTGTCAACATTTTCCTTGTATTTATATATAATTATAAGTATGTATGTATGATTGATCATCTTTTTCTTCCTCAATAACCATGCATTTAAAGATTTTTTTGTGGGGTTTTTTTGGTTTCACATTTCAGGAGTTGGACATTGAACTTTACTGTGTCAAGGGTATTGGCAAGGACCATGCAAAATTCTCACCTGTTGGTATGTTTTCAGGGTGATTTTGTAAGAACGATTGTTCTTTTTATATTTTTATCTCAGCTTGGTTGAAGATTTAACATTGTCACTTTTCTGACAATAATTTTTTTTTCTTTTGATAGCAACTTCTCGTCAGCAAATAATGTCAGTTGTCAGTTCAATTGTGAAATAGATCAAAGTAATAAAATAAAAACTTATGCTCTTTAGTCTTTTCGTTATTATTCAACTAACTCTACTGGGGCCTCCCATTATAACACCAAACTCTTTATACCACCAAATTTACTTTGTTTTTTAAGTTGGAAATGGTAAAGGATAACAACAAGGGATAACAACTGTCCCAAAACTTCCAGGCTTTGAAACTGTTGCACAAGTTACATTTGTTATTATTATTATTATTAATATTACTATTATTTCTGCTTTTTTAATATGAGATTATTTATTTTTTTATTTCATTGTTTTACAGCCACCGCTTCCTATCGACTTTTGCCTGAGATTCATTTCTTGAGAGAATTTCATGGAGAGGAAGCACAAAGACTTCAAAAATGTTTTTCACCAGGAGTAATTGAGTTGACACAAAGTCCTGACGGTTAGTTTTCCTTCTTTACCAAAAACCTATGGCATCTTTTGATATTAAAAGGGTCATTTTTACATATATGGCTTATAGATAGCAGCCGCATTAATTGTTGGACTGGGGATAGCATGGTCATGGAGTTATGGTGCTTATCTCACATCCTTAGTGTTACAAGATTGATCAATCTAGAAGAGAAAATAAGTTTTTTTTAATGGAATTATGAGATACATGTAGTTAATAAATGAATTTTATATTTATTGATTATTATTTCAATAATTTCCTTATGCAGGGAAACAAGTTGCCAGAGTGGCAAATGCACGTGTGGATACATGCAGTCGTAATGTGTTCCGCCATGATGACTTGAAGGATGGAGTGTCACTGCAGAGAGTTCGAGATCATTTTATATGTATGTATTATTTTTGTATATTTGTAAAGTCCTGCTCATCATTATGCAGGGACATATTTTAAAGTCTGTCTCTGTATTGACATAAATTTTAGCTTTATCTTACTTATGAAGAACTAAATTCATTGATGCAAAGAATAGTTAGTTTTATGATGTAACTTAAATATAACATCCCTTTCTGTTTGAATGTTCTGTCCTATTTGCTGGTAATTTGAAATATGATCTGCTATCACATAATTAAAGTAGTGATGCTCATGACAAACCAAGCAAATTATTTAATTTCAAGGGTTCGCTGATATTTTTTACTATTATCCTTTGATTAAAGGCAATTTATCTGATTTCTTTGTAACTGCACTTAACTTAGATGAGTGAGTCATTTATCCTTGTGATAAGTACTATAGAGAGATGACTAATAGATATTGAATAATTTAGTATTTTTAACACTTTTACGTTAGCTTTAGTAAAAATCATTTTGTCTGCAAAAATTAATCTTTAATGATAATTTTTTTTCTCAACGTCTTAATCTTTACAGTTTCAGTAGAATCAACAGGAGTGCTTCCCCCAGATGTCCTTGTATGTGAGGCTATCAGAAATTTAATGGGGAAATGTCAGCGATTTTTGGATGAGCTTGATAAGGCTGAGTCAGACAGCAAATCTAAGAAAGGGAAAAAGTCATGATGTCAAACCATTTCTGTTTGAATATTTTGAATCTGTTTTTTTATTTTGCATTATGGTATGTCTGGTTAAGAAGAAAAAAAGAATATGTTGATGAAAAATAAATGTAATGAAATAACATGTGCCTTACTTTCTCTGTTTGAGATTCATCTACGTTGTCATAGGTTGAGACGAATGACATGGGTTATTTGATCATAAATTTGAGATTTAATCTGTTACTGTTACTACATATTCCTCCTAGTCTGTGAAATATATTTCTATTTTGAAATTGTTTGCATTTCAACATTGAGACAATTTTTTAAATATGGAATTCAGCAATTTCCAGATTCATTGACAATTTATTTTAATCCTGAGATGAAATTAAACACCTTAATCACTGTTATATATCTAAAGAAGAAGACAAAAGAAAATGCCAATATTCATTTGAACACTGCCCTCATGGAGTGATATAGTGCTGCAAAAAGATGGGTGAAAACATATAACTGTAAAGTGTCACTCAGACCTTTGGTTTTTCTGATTTTTTCGGAAAGGGTTAACTAATGGTTGAATCCCCACAGCCATTCTTAATACCTGAATGGAATCACACAGGTATTATCCTTCTATCTTTTAGTTTTGGTGGATTATGATGATTGTATTTTAAGTTCTGATGGATCACTAACTGTTCACCTTAAAAGAGAAAATTGCACACGTATTAATGAATCAAAGAACTATGCCATGGGTGGTGCCACAGTCGTGGTGAAGATAAATGTCACACTGTGTAGTAGCTAGATACACTTTTTTTTCTCTTCTATTTTTAGATTATAAATATGAAATCCGTCATCTGGCACTTCAGTGGTTGTGGAGTTGTAGAGCTGGAACATTGGCCTGGAGGTCCTGTGTCTACATTTGCCATGTTAAAGAACCTGCAATGGTGGCAAAATCGAAAAGAGTTGCTCACTTGAACTCAGGGCTGCTGCCCCGGAAAAAATTAAATTACTTGATAAAGGCTGTAGGCTGAACACATGTTGTCTTGAATTCATGTCACACACACTTCCTGGCTAGATTATGGTCAGCTTAAAATTGACTTCTTCTGTGCTATGTAGGATTGTGTAAGAAAAACAATTATGGAATGTGAAAATTACAGATTTCACCTCCTGTTACTTGTACATGGAAAGTTGATGCTAAACAAATTAATTAATGGCTTCTGTGGGCTCGTAATCCCTACAGATGGGCACGAGAAATTGTTATTGTGAGTGCAGTTTCTAGGGTAGAAACCATGACGTTTTGGGTCTCCCTTTCTTCTGCTAAGATATGGGCTTCTGAAGGGGTAAAGTAACGGTATAGCTCTGAATGTGAAATTATGGTGAATGATACAATATGATGGGTTTTTTGTTGGTTATAATTTTGTTTCTTTTTCCCACATCATATGTATCGTCGTTCCACGCATGAAGCCATACCATGACTATTACCCCAGCACGTTTCCATCTCATCGGATACAAAGCTTGAGGCCCCAGCATTTTTTTGTATGTTGTGGTGCGAGTATTTGTCTTATACTTGTTTCTAGAGGAAGTCAGATAATATATATAGTACTAGTACACAAAGCTTCAAAGATAGGGGTTGTGCGTGACGTACTGCTGATAACCTGTAGAAGACCAGCTGGTTCACATCTGGTGGACTGATTTAGACTGACCAATTCGTTTTCCAAATGCAAAAGATAGATGAGAAAAATATACACATCTGCTGGAAGATGAGACGCCCTTTACAGAAGGGCAAAGTTGGAACAGCCGGATGTTATACGTACTTGGGTGCGAAACATGGCTGAAACCTGATATAAAGACAAAGAAATTGTACCACCTGGCTATAAAATAAATAGAAATAGAAATGATAGACTTGATGGATACGGAGGAGTCTTGGTCGCCATAAGGTCTGGTTTCACATCCAGTCCAATTGATTTACAATTTGAAAGTGAGCTAGTAGCCGTAAAGGTTGAGGGTGATGATACCAAGGCGCCATTGGTAGTAATAGTAAGCTCTTTCTACAGACCACCAAACCGTAATGTGAACCAAAGTGAGCGCTTGTGCAACGATATTAGGAAACTAGCAATGAGATACAAATCATCCACCATTTGGATCGGCGGTGATGCTAACCTGCCTGATGTGAATTAGAACTCAGACAATGTAATGGGGAACAGATACCTTAAGGAAATCAATGATCTCTTCATCTTGTTGAAATACGAGTTAGGACTGTCTTAAATTGTTGATTTTCCAACAAGGAGAACATCCACGCTCGAAATTTTCTTCACGAATCGCCCCAACCTTGTTAACCGTTGCAAAGGCATTCCAGGAATCATTGATCACGACACCATCGCATGCGTAGAATCAAATATTACAGATAAATATTTAAGAAAACAATCAAAAGGAAAATTTACTTATGGAAAAGGGCAGATGTGGAGGCTTTGCATTCAGAAATGCGTCATTTTTCAAATGATTGTCAGATTAAATATTCCGAAACGACTGATGTTAACACTTTATGGAAATTGTTTTCTGATAAATGTAACAGCCTCATGGACAAACACATACCATCTAAACTGTCGTCTGAACGACATAATCAGGTCTGGATGAACAGTCACGTGAAACAATTAACCAGGCAGAAAAAGAGAGCATACAAAAAAAGCAAAGAACACCTCTGCAGACAGGGTAAAATTTAGAGAACCCCGAAATCAAAAAGACAACCCAAGTAGCATGTCGCGATGCATATAACTCTTACGTTTCCAGCATGTTGAGTGACACAGTTGAAAATAATCCGAAGAAATTCTGGAGTTTTATCAAGAGTAAAAGATCCGAATCAACAGGAGTAACCCCCCCCCCCACCCCTTTGCAACAGGGAATATTCGTTCAGAACGATAGCACAGTGAAGGCAAACATTCTCAACAACCAATTCTCATCAGTGTTTTCAAATGAATTCACGAATGATGTAACAACCAAAGAGGGTAGCCACTACCCAACCGCCCCAGATATATGTATCCATCCAAACGGTTTGTTGAAGTTACTATCCGACATCAACCCACATAAAGCAACAGGTCCAGACCAAATATCTGGAAAACTGTTGAAGGAACTAGCTGCTGAAACAATGTAAAATACCAGATGTATGGAAAGAAGCATTAATAAAAGTGAACCATCCAACCACAGGCCAGTTTCGCTGACATGTATGTAGTAAGATAATGGAACATAATTAGTAGGTAGGCCTACTATAGAAAAAGTTGTTGCTAAATATTATGTAATCTATAATTGATTTTTCATTTCTATCTTCTGGTACTCTGATCCATTTAATATATATTGTTTTATTCAAGAAAAATGTATGTGCAATTTTAAGGGTATTACGGATGCAGAAGTCTAGCGCAGCATTTCGCCGTTCGGGGTCATTACATTTCTTTACCAATTGCACCAAAATTGTTTTCCTGTTTATTGTCTACCCTTGCTGCATAAGGTCCCCTAGAATCAATGTGTCTTGATTTGGTTTTGTGCTGTCTATTATTGTTTGGAGCTGTTGGTAAAAATTATCCCTATCTTATTTAAGCTGCATCTTCATTAGGATCATAGACTATGCTACAATTATTTTTACAGTTATATTTTTGAATTGCGCATTCACGTCAAGAAGGCAAACGTTTACTAACAAAATTGAAATCACTAGTTATATAAATTTTACTAGTTAGTAATAATGCTACTGCCGCCCCAGCTCTTTCATTTGTATTGACTCCGGAGTATATGAGAGTGTGACTACTTAGATTATCTACTTCTATTTCATATTGCCTAACTTCTTCAACTAGTTCTAATTTGTTTTCCATTAATTGATCTAACGTTCCATGTTCCAAAAATTGTAGTCCGTGGACGTGCGTGGGTTGATACCTTGTGGTCAATCCGAATGTCGGGCTCACTTAAAATAGTTCTTTGAATTTGTTTGATTTCGAGTTTGAAGGCAATTATCCCACAGTACCCTAGATAAGTGGTGGGGCTGCCACCTCAATGCCCTTAATATTAGGCCCTGTGACCTCTTTGTCTGGATCTTCATTAGAAGCCTGTTCAATATTGTTGCACCTTTTTGATATGACCTTCTAAATCATGAGGTCACACAAACCTCTCCACCACGATAAGGTGGGACATTATCATGATCATTATCATCATCATCATCATCATCATCATCATCATCATCATCATCATCATCATCATCATCATCATCATCAT
>JARFNW010103539.1:0-12867 GCA_031763155.1 Dirona albolineata
CCAAAACCCCCCCCCCCCCCCCCCCCCCAAAAAAGACTTCGAAAGGTTACGCTTTTTTCAAAATTTCTTATCATGCCATTTGCCATTCTTGCCAACTGGACACCTACAGTGCCAATTAAAAAAAAAAGTACCCACTTAGCTAATTGATATGCGATCTGGTTACGACGCTGTGATCTGATTTTATCAAATTCCCACTGCAAACATAATGTTGGTTCAGTATGGGGCTATCAAATTAAAACAATAAATGAATAATAAATGCTGCTGTTTATTAGTGACATTATTTGGCTACCGACGTTGCTATTTGGTTTAAGACATACTGAAAATTGGCTACCTCAATATTTAAACACGTGGCAAACCTTGTCTGGGTCCCCTTCCGCCCAAATTGAAATTTGCCAAATTGGTATTTTTTGGATTAGAAACCCGATTTTCTGTTTTTAGTTGTTATTCCAAATTGTTTCTTCCCCCTTAAATTTGGTATTTCTTTGAATTCGTTTCAGTTCTCATTTTTCCAAATACGTTTGCCCTCCATATAATAACTAGTTTCTTCTAAAAAATTTAGTTAACCAATATCTACACAATCTGGCTAGTAACCCAATCTGTTTGTGTCAGGATGTAGGAACCGGAAATATATAAAGTGACATTTGAAAAATTGAGTTCGTCCTTAGCCAAGTGGCCTGCCGATGGATCGAATTAAGATTTTCAGCTAAATTGGTTCATCGCCTACATTTGCAAAATTTCAAAATTGGTTGAATCAACTTCTGGCATATTGTTGTTTTAAATTGTACACAAGGTTGACGTCTGATTCTAGTCTAGCCTAGGTAAGTAAAAAGGAATACATTTATGCTCAGCCTCGATGCATTAGAAATGAAGGGAAGTATTTTTAGACGCTCTCCACTTTTTCTGGGCTAGACAGGTCAGCTCGCAGAATAGACTCCACGGTGTGATTGATCTGGACCAGAACTTTTTACGTCACAACTCCTCACATAATATTAATAATACAAGGAAAAGTAAGACGAGGAATGAAAGTGAAAGTTGATTTTATTTTTTGATTTGGATCAAAATCAACAAAACAACTTCTGATCTGCTGAGCTGAAACTGAAATGGGGTTTTAAATTAATAAGTACATTTTTACTGTTCAGACCACAGTACAGGGCTCACAGGGTCAAGGACAGGAGTAGGAGGAGAGTTAAATTAAAGTTAAAGTTTTTTAAACCATTATTATTGTTATAGTTATAATTGTATGAATATATTATCTATATTATATTTTTATTATCAATCATCAATATATATTTATAGTAAAAAGTAAGAGTAAGTGCGCCTGGTTCCGACCACCTAGACTTAGACTTAACAAACCTAGACTGGGCGCCAACCACTACTACTACACTACCACTGACCACCACCAGCATTATGATATATATATATATATATATTTTATAGTTAGACTATAGTAGTTGTACTTTAAAACCAGGTTGTTTACAATCGAAAACGAGGCTTCTAAAAAAACCAACACCTGACATGACACCACACCATACAAATACCATGTCTTGAAATTGTCGTTTGATGGCAATTTTACGTCAATATTGTGAGTGACCCAATTTCGTCTCTATTTCTATCATCTATCCGACCAGTGTGCCTCGACCCGATCACTTTTATATTTATTATAGTGGTCCCACACCTGATCACTTTTTAATTAGACACGTCTACCCCGGCAAAAACCTATTTTATAGCGATAATAAAAATAGTAATAACAGTAGGCCTAACTATTAGTATTAGTAAGTGATTTTTAGCACTACTTACATTTCATGATGATGGTGTTTATTTGTGACGGTTTTGATGTTAATGATTATGGCTATGGTGGAGTTAGTGATGATGATGTTTGTCGTGATAATGTGGAGATAAGGAATAACCACTGCAATGATGCTGACCACAAGATCAAGATGATTGTGTAACGATCCATGAATATGATAATGCTGATCAAGATAATATTGCGATTACCGATTATAATTATATTATAATTCTTGTTGGTGCATGTGTGTGGCGGATGCGTACCCAGTGGTAAGCATTTTTAACAACACCATCTAAAATCATAGAATATGGAAACAAGCTTTCAGATAATAAAAAGAAAACAGCCAATAGCAAATGATACAAGTTGGTTAACTTCCAAGTTATTTTTATGGGTCAAATATGTCAGGTCGAGGGTACACCTACGTAGACTTGTGCCCTCCACCCGTCTACCCTGCCTTGCAGTAGGAATGGAAAAAGTCAAAATTCCACATCATGGCTGACCTCACTAATGTATGTGAAGTCAATGAAGTCGGGTTATCCCAAAAGGAATACACTGAAAATGAAGATCTATGACCTTAAAAGGCAACATGATCAGTGTTAAATAACGGAAGTATATAAAACAAAAAATGTTGGCTGTACCCACTTGATGTTAGATATCTCGTATTGTATTGTTGAATGAAACGGCACAATTTCGAGCAGGCAACAGGTTTGATGATTTATCAAGAACGATGATCAAAACAAAACCTATGTATTGAACACAAAAACATGGTAATTATGAAACGAAAAATGAAAGAAATGCTCAGATCAGGGACACTGGTCGGAACTAGGCGTAGGGACTGTAGAATTAGCTTAGAAGACAAGATAGTCCATTTTTATTCATTATAACATTATTAATTGTATTTATATTATTATTTTTATATATTATTGGGTGTTTTTTTTTGTCTGGGTTACTCGGGTTAGTATAAGTGTAGGACCTTACCATTACCATGCAGTTATTAATTATTTGATCATATATAGTATGCCTACTGTAGTTCCCCCCCTACTGCAGTTATTTATAGACTCTAATCTCTACTCTATTATTTTACTATGTAACTATAAAATGGTAGACACTATAGACTCTGTATGGGTCGTTTCGACCATTGTCTCAATCTGACGACCAACTACTTTTGTCTACATTGTTAAATTTTATGGCATTTTTTGTGTTTGGAAAGCTTCTTTGATTTTAAAGTTTAAAAACAAAATCTGATCTATTGAACACAAAAACACCTTGAGATTTTCATGATTAATGCTGATATGCCTACTAATAATATTAATATAAAATGAAACAAAAGCAATTTCAATGATAAATGGTCTAAGGTCGGATTTGGTCACTGGACTCTACACAGTCTCAAGGTCTTTGCTTTTTACCGTGCAATGAGTAATTGTTATTAAGATCAAAAGTAGTCCACGCTAATCAGAGAATTAGATTAATTTTGTAATACTTTTATATAGACAAGAAGGGTGTCCAAAATCTAGCAGTAGCAGTGATTAACGTTCATGATGACATCTTATAGCATTACTATTAGTAATTACCGTTCATAATCATGTTTGCCAATATAATATGTTTGTGTGCTTTAATTTTCTAAATCATTCTTCCAATTTTGATTGAGGTCTGAGGATACTCCTTGAAATTGTGAGACTACCCATAATATATTGGGTTGTCATCCCTCAGTCAGTGGCTCACCTGTTTTTCAGTGAATTTTATAATTTCCTTAGACCTGGTCTGCGGGCTTAGTTGCTATATATTTCATTTTCTTGCTTTTTCTTCAAATCTGCAAACCCGTGGTTGGCAGCTGTAATACAGGCTTGCTGAATAAATGTAAATGATGGTATAGTTTTAGACCCAAATGAAATAATTAAAATATGAGTAGCACCTCTGTTTGTGTTCATAATTTACGTCATAGCTTTTATGCCTGTTACAACGTAATCATAACTTTCGCTTATCTTAACTTTTTTACAAAATTAATTCTATATTAAAAGTCACTGGTTAATATTGATCACAACTGACTTTGGATAAAATCACATCACATGCTTCGATTTGACATTCTACTCAGGTCTTTTTTTTAGCTCTCTCATACCGCAGTTTTATAACAAAGTGAAAAGCTATTTTAAAGCTGACTAAGCTATTTAGACCCCAACAATTTAAGAACTTCACATCTAAGGAAAAAATTGATTTAAAAGTTTCATTGTATTTAAATGTTTTCATCAACCGGCTCCTTCTATCTATCTGAATTGATAAAAGCATACACACCTATTCGTCCAATGAGGTCATAAATGTTTAAAATATAGACAATTTTAAGAAAAAATGCTAAAGGCAGCTTTTTTATATTAAAAGAAATTGACAAAATTATTTTATTATAATTATAATCAGTTCATACAATGATGTTATGTTGATATTATTGACAATATGATTGTGAAGCGCCATAGACCACTATTTATGTGGATATATGGCGTTATATAAATGAATTATTTATTACAGTTTTGCTGTTAGACTAATCAGGCTGAATAGCATCTGAATATAACACCCCACAGTCATAGGTAATTGACGTAAATGAAAAGATATATAGATATATAATATATAGATATATATATATAGATATATATATATAGATAGAGTTTTACTAAACATTGCAATATATAACTTTAAAAACAATGAGTTCATTGCAATATAACTTTATAAACAATGCCTTATATTGTTCTCTTTAGGCCAACTCTGTGATTTTTGTATTTTTATTTCGCTCCCGCTAAGTTGCTGATCAACCAGATTTAACTGTCTGCTAATGACTGGCTAATGATAACATTTTGTAAGTTTCAATTCATCTTTTTCATTTTCTCCCTCATCTAGATACACTTCCTCATCATGGATTCTCAGGGCGGCCAGTGGTCTGCCGAAGAACCACAGGATGGAGTGTGTGGATTGAACGAAATCATTTCCAATGGGATGACTGGAAACATCACCCTGTGTTTTCCACCTTCTATGGATGTACATGATATCAGTGTGGACAGCATTCAACAGGCAGTTCAGACAGTTTTGCAGAGCTCAACTGAATCAGGGAATAAATCTGGAGACATTGTACTTTATTTTCAGGAACAAGATGAGGTGCCAGTGGATAAAAAGCCTAATAAATCAAATGTCAAATCTGAAAGTTATTCTTCTTCACCAGCTAAAAAGAATCCTCCCGTTCATCAGCCAGTCAAATTGTACACTCCAAATAATAAGTTGCAAGAGAAGGACCCAGAGGATGTATCAAACAACAAATTTAAATGTGATGACTGTTCTTATTCCTGTAAAACTATTGGTGCTATGAACAGCCACAAGAAAATTCACACTGGAAAAAGAGATTTCAAGTGCACAAAATGTAACTATGCAGGTTATACCAGAACTCATTTGAAACGACATATGTACACTCATGAAGAAGTTAAACCTATCAAATGCTCGCTGTGTTCGTACACTTGCACCCAAAAGTTTCAACTGGCACAGCATATGCTTTTGCATCAGTCTAAAACACCTTTTACTTGCAAAATTTGTAATGCCAAGTACAAGAAAGCTGCAGGTCTTAAAGTTCATATGCTGACCCATTCTAATGTAAAAAAATTTCTTTGCCATCAATGCCCATATTCAGGCAACCGATCCGCTGATTTCAGAAGACATGTTCTTACTCACTCAACTTCAAAACCGTTTTCTTGTTCAGTGTGTGGTTACTCTTGCATTCGTCAATCAAGGTTGAAAGCTCACCAACTTATTCATAGCAGTGAAAAGCTTTTTCATTGCGACAAATGCGGTTATGGTTGTAATCGTCTGAATTTGCTGAACAAACATTTATTAACTCATCCAGATTCAGATGTCTTTAAGTGTGTTATGTGCGACTTTTCAAGCAAAGAAATTTCAGAGTTCAAGGGTCATCTTGGTTCTCATTCTGTTAAAAACACTTTTTATTGTAAATATTGTTCGTTCAAGTGCAGTAAAGCATTAAATCTTGATAATCACATTCTCACACATCAAAATGATCCTGTTATTGATCATGATTCTGAAAAAACTTCCTTTGAAGCCGTTTCAGATTATGGTGCTCATGCATCAACCGTACAGTCACAAGTTTTTACGTTGTTATCAGCTGGTCCAGATGGCACTTTAACTTTAGTACCTACCACACCGTCCTTTTCGGAGGAGCCATCAGTTCATACTATGGCAGTCAGGTCAAATCAGGAGGAGGAAGCGTTGAAGTACTCTGAGCAGCAAGAGTCAACAGCAACACCTGCGCTTCCTTTCACAGAGCAAGTAACACCAGAGTTTGTATGGAATGAGGCTTTTGATGACAGTGGGACAGCAGATTCATTTGAACCTGTTGACGTCAAGCCAGTCATTCCAACATACTCTACTGCTAAAAAGTTTCAGTGTCCAGATTGCGATTATTCTTGCAACTATATGTCCAACTATAAATCACATCTCATGAGGCATACGAAAGACAAACCCATCAAATGTGATCTTTGTGATTACTCATGCGCCACCACAGCAAGACTGAAAAATCATATGTTGAAGCATTCACAAGAGAGAAACTATCACTGTAACCTATGCGATTTTTCCTGCAAGCGTGATTCTGGCTTGAAAATACACATGAGAAAGCATGATACCGCCAAGCCCTACAAATGTACCCAATGTGACTATGCATGTAAAAGTGCAGCTGGTTTGAAATCTCATTTGATCAGCCACGGTGGAAGTCGCCCCTTTTGCTGTGAACTTTGTGGTCACGCCAGTAATGCTAAGGCTACCTTACAAAAACACATGCTTACACATTCTGAGAGAAAACCGCTGCAGTGTGAGCTCTGTGATTATTCATGTATCCAAAAGAAGCAGTTAAAGACTCATTTATTGCAACATGCATACACCTACCCTTTCCCCTGTAATCAATGTGATGCACGTTACAAGAAAGAAGAGAGCCTTAAAATTCATATGCTAATTCATTCAAATGTAAAGCTTTTTAAATGTGACATGTGTACTTATGCTGGTAATCGTGCTGCAGATTTTAAACGTCATGTTCTCACCCATTCGAAGTCAAAGCCTCTCCAATGTCACCTTTGTTCATATTCATGTATAAGGCAATCTCGTCTTAAAGCGCATTTATTAACTCACGAACAGGAGAAGCCTTATAAATGTAATTTTTGCGAATTTTCTTGTGTTCGCCCCAAACGGCTGAAAACTCATCTGTCCAAAGTTCATCTTGGCGATAGCCTCATTTACCAATTTGACACAGAGCAGATTCAGGTTGTTCATCAATAGCTCGTTTTTACCCCCAACACATGATGTGTTTTCTTCTTCCATAGACATGCAAACTATATTAAAAGTAATAAGTAATTAATAATGACTGTCTTGTTTTGCCGCCCTGCATCTTGACTTTTTGATCTTTCATTGAATTGCTAACAACTTGTCCTACTTTTCTGTCTAATAGTCTTTATTTATAGTTTGTTGAACATATTGTTGAAATTATGCTTTTAATGATTGACATTTTCATTTACTCTCAAAGAGAGAGAATGTATAATAGTTAGTAGTAGTAGTAACAATCTGTGATTTGCCTTTAATTTAGACAAATAGATGGAGACCTGCTGAAGTCAATGTCATTGCTGCCAACTGTCCCGATTCCTCCGGGACCGTTCCGGATTTAGAATCTTAGAAAATGAAAAGAACCTAAATTATTGTCCATTCTGTGACTGTCACTAATATTTTGTTTAAATCATGAAAAACATGTGGATGTTGGTTGTCTGGATGGGTTGTCTCTGATTCTAATTTCTAAAGGTTGGCAGGTATGCCATGTGTGTTAAGGATATAAAGTGGATGCATTATAAGTGGCTTTCTAAAGACAAAACAAAGCACAGCAACGGCCGAAACATCACTTGTATGTGTTTTTTTTTTGCCTTTAGAAAGTCGCGTGTATGCATTCCCTTTATGTCTCTTTAATTTTTATAATGCAAGTTGAGATCTCATAAAGGAATTTATTAGGAAAACAGTTGCTATAAACTGTCTCTTATTTAATTATCATACACACAAAATACATGCTGTCCTCTTGGATTTGCGTGTGGGGAATTCTGTTACAATGAAAGAATATCTTTAAAAAGCTTGTTAATTTAATTTCATCTATGCTTTACTGTCCCTTCTTGTGTAAATCCTCTTTCACTTTTTTTATTTGATTTTGTGTAGGTACCGTACTGACTTTCATAGAAAGAAGTTTTGAAAAGTGACGATTTCTGGGTACTTGTAATACATTTCATCTGCCCCACACCATGTTTTTATTTTTGAATTGGCTAGTTTTACCATTTTTATTGCACTGACTTTGTTCTTTGCCTTTTGTTTTTGGACTTTAATGTTACAAATTATTTTTGTTGTTGTCAATTTTCTACTTTCATTGTTATTGTTATTGATATATTATGAACATTTCTATTACCACTATCATGTCTTTAATTATACTGATACTGTTGTCAGTAAACTCGCATTGTCATCATTGCCATTAATGACACATCAGTGGATATTATTATTATGTATGGCATGCCTGCCAAGCATTTTGTAAATTACAGAGCAGTTCTGTATTATATTATGTTTGTCGGTCAGTTAATCAGGAAGTGAACATTTTTTAAGATCATATTTTGAATTTTATCGCAAATACAGCTGTAATCATTGGGTCATTGATATGTCATGATCAGTCATTTAAAGTGATTTATGCAGATTTTAGAGGCTTCTTATAGAGACATGTATTTTACTATTTAGCTATTGATCGAGAGCAGCAAGTCTACTGGCAGCAAGTCATGTGAGCTTGACACAAAAACCCCATCTAATTGACTAAAATTGTTTCTATGTTGTGGTTAATTAAGGCAAGTTATATATAACTACCTAGGTAGAATGGTGAATAGATATATAGTAGGCCTACATAGGTTGTTTAAGGACTTCTCACATTTCACAAAGACGAAGACCCTTTAAAAGCAAAGAACATTGGACATGTGGACTCTTCTTGGTTACTCTTGAGTCTCACTCTCACAAATAATTTATTGGTGGCTCCACTAAGGGATGCAATAGTTGTGTTTAGTGTCTACTTGAAGCCTCACCCCTTCTGTAGTCTATTTTACACTTCATTGATTAAAAAGTTAAAGTTAAAAAAGTCAGAATGAAGAAACATACGTGATATGACATGATCTTCTTGAGAATAGGAACATCAAATTGTATATTATATGTGTGGCTGAACAGGCTTTGGCCAAGTCCCCCTATTTTAGTGTTCAAATCGCATGGCTACTCATACTCGTATCTCAATAGTTTGTTTTATCTCTTGTGTAGGGCCATGGGTGTGTTCAGTGTATGTTTCTCAGGTCGTGAATATTCTCTTTTAGATTTAGATTTTTTTAACTACTGTATTAAAAGCTAAGTTTTCTGTTTGTCTAGAATTTATATCCAACCCCTTTCTTTCACTTTGACGACTCATACATGATGCTTTATTTTTGTATTGCTATTGTTGGTGATGTTAGGCAATTCACTTCTTTACTCCGTCGACATATTATAATATTATTTGTACATGGTCACATCCTACAAATTATAATAATTTTTTTGGGCAGTATTTCTGAGTATAACAAAATTGTTGTTCCAATATATTATAAGAAAATCACTGATTTTATTTCAAAATTGATCATGTGTAAGTAATTTGTATTGAGCATTGTCATTTCTTTTGATTTTGATCATTAAGAATTGTAATGTGAAGATGTGTGAAATGTAATATTTGAATTTATTACAGGCTTTGACAAAGTAACAAAGTTCAGCTGATAATATTTCCAGTGGAAGTAACTAAATACAGTGCAACTTCCTGATAACGACATCGCCCGGGACTAGAAAATTATGTCGTTTTCAAGATGGCGGAAAATGGGGGCGTGGTGAGACCCGTGAATATACTGATGCGATGCGCAGACCAGTGCCTGTGATAAGTCACATCCCAACCATGTTAGAATGTGTATTTTTCCTGTTGACAAGGGGTTTAATAGTTACGCTGTCACTCCGTTGTGTATTGTCATTGACTAAGAGTACAAGATAATGCTGGTCGGAAACGAGGTTGCCTATTTCGCTAGATTTTTTGTATCAAATGTTGGTGTCAACTGCCGATTATCGCTTTATCGAAGTCGGTAAACTGGGGTTTTACTAAAATGTATGTCGCTATTTGGGGGATTTTTATTACTAATAATATATCGCAAAAAAAATCGGGGCCAGAGGTCAATGTCGCTATCAAGGGGTTGTCGTTATTCAGTGGTGTCGTTATCCAGAAGTTGCACTGTATTACATTTACAAACGACTAACACACATACAATTGATTTACAAACAGCAACCAACACACATAGATTTACAAACAACTGACACACATACAATAGATTTACAAACAGCAACCAACACGCATGCAATACATTAGTTTGGGCGGACTGACTGGGAAACATTTCCAAGAGAAATCAAATGAAAACATGTGTTTTTTTTCTTTCAAACATTTATGATTTCTGGTATTGTAATTGTATTGAGAGTCACCCTTGGTTTTGAAGTTTGAGTCATCATTTGTAACCTTAACCCCATATAAGATGAGTCCAGCTCCATGTTAAACACAGAATAACAAATTGAGACAAGGAAATCAAGAAGTCCCATACCTTTTAGATGTAGAACATTGAGATGCTTCTACCTAACTCTGACCCTTGACCCTAGCCCTATCCTCCATCGTCAATGAATGCAAATATTGTAGAAACTTTGGGGGTTTAAAAAAAATAGATAAATGATGAAAATAACTTGATTGTTTGCCAACAGACTTTGAGTCATCAAAGAGTTCTGCA
Organism: Dirona albolineata; assembly: GCA_031763155.1. Classification (NCBI taxonomy): domain Eukaryota; kingdom Metazoa; phylum Mollusca; class Gastropoda; order Nudibranchia; family Dironidae; genus Dirona; species Dirona albolineata. The sequence continues at coordinate 10,660 of JARFNW010103539.1, forward strand.
AACGAGTCCAACAGAATGAGTGACGATGAAGAGCTTGCAAATCCAGATTATTACCGGGAAAAACTGAGGGAGTTGAGGGCACGCTGTGGGTTGGACTCAAACAATCCTGATGTAAGTCATTTCCTCTGCATATCTCTCTCTCTCTCTCTCTCTCTCTCTCTCTCTCTCTCTCTCTCTCTCTCTCTCTCTCTCTTATCTATCTCTCTCTCTTTCTTTCTCTCTCCCTCCCTCTCTCTGCATGTCTCTCCCTTTCTCTGTGAACAAAGGCTGCCAGAAACTAAAAATTTGAGTAAAAGGAATGCAAAAGAAAATAAGTGTAAAACATCATGTGTAAAACAAAATACCAATGATATCATTTAATCCATTCGCTCTTTTGCACCTCTCCCTCTCTTTTTATTTCTCTATTTGTCTATCTCTCTCTCTCCCTCTCTCTCTCTCTCTCTATCTCTCTATTTGTTTTTCTCTCGGTCTATCTCTCTGGGTGTGTTAGTGTTACACACCCCTCTCCCCCTCCCTGATTGACCGATTGAATTCCTCCCTAGGCTGACCGGTCCAGGACGTCCTCCCAGGCAGACGACTCGGAATCCACGGAAATTGTGAGTGACACGATTGCAATATTACAACTTAATTACATCTTTCTTTAAGTTGCGTGAAATATACATGGCAGCAAATTTACACAAAATGAGAACAAGATCCAACTATGATATAAAGAATACTACCATAGACGATAGAAAATGATTCAATTTGATATTTTGACATGAACTAATTTTTTAGAAATGTTCACGCTTCTTGCTAGGCGTTAGCAAATGATATGGAATCTGGAATGGGTTTTTTAATTGTAGTGTAATTGTAAAGGTCCTCCTACATTGTATGAATGTGCCTGGTTTATTCCCGTTACTGTATTATATATATATTTTTTCATTCTGGCAGACATTGTCGGATTCCAGGACACGGATGGAGGAGGAAGTAGACCAGTCAGAGGAAGAGCCAGTACGCCAGTCAGTGGACGTGACCAGTCTCAAGGCCAGATTGGAGCGAATCAAGAAGATGGCCAACAGCTGATTTGTGGACCAAGATAGGATATATATATTATATATGTATAGGGATGGTTTGATTCATAACAACGGTTGTACTGTCACTATATATAGGGTGCACAGGGTTTCTGCAATTTTAAGTACGGTTGGTACCAACTACGAATGGAAATGTATTATTTATTTAACAGTAAAAGGGATATCACCTTTCTGATTGATTTTTTTTTCAAAATGGGAGGAATTGTCAAAGTCAAAGATTGACAAAAACCCATCCCCGAGCTAGAGACTGTCTTTGTTGCTTTGATTGTTGTCGTCTTTGGCCAGGTTTTCTCTCTTGTTTTCATTCACAGCCCCGTTGACGTGACCAAAACATGCAAGGCTTTTGAATTAAGTTGATTTGAGTGGATATGCGTTGAGTTTGAGTTTTCAAATGAAAGGCACTAATTGCATGGCCGGCGATCAGTCTTACCCTGGATGAATTCAGGCCTGGTCATGTAATTACTGCCTTCCATTTGGAAACGGCCGCGTGTAGGGCCGGTCAGGTACGATTTTAGTCAGGCTCGAGACCTGTCACTGGCCATACAATAACTCTTTTCTTTTGGAAAAGGCAGTACAATAGGTGTGTATTGTTGATTGGTTTATTGTATTAAATCTCTCCACCTCCGTTAGTGTGTAGGTGTGAAACATAGTAGATGAACATCACTCCAGCACCGTCAGTGTGTAGGTGTGTATTGTTGATTGTAACCCAATGAGACACAAGTCTGCCATGAATGATGGAAGTATTCAACAGTGGAGGTCTGCCTGACACTGACAGTGTTTACAGAAACTTGGTCTGTGGGGCATTAACATATTTGGGGATGAAATTCAGTTTTTAACTTAACTCGCATTATTGCTGTTTTTTATTTTTATGTTGTATTAAAGTTAAAATCCACACTTAGATTGATAGGATGTTACGATCTCCCCAGGTTTTGGTATTCTGAGGTGGACATTTGCAATAGTACAGATAATATTCAGACTCGGTCATCCTGTATATAATTATAATATCTATGTATGAATATATAATCCCTGCCTCCAGTTATGTACATAACAATGATGATAAGTACAGTGGTGCTTCATGTTTAACGGCATCGGAAATAACGAGAACTCGGGAATAACGAGACTTTTTCAAATCCCCGTT
>JARFNW010103650.1:0-12866 GCA_031763155.1 Dirona albolineata
TAATAATAATAATAATAATAATAATAATAATAATAATAATAATAATAATAATAATAATAATAATAATAATATGATGCAAAATAAAAATGTTAGTCAATATTCAAAACCTGAAAATATCAAAGACCGTTTAGCGTCATGGTCTGCACTAAGGAGAACAGGTCGCCTCAAACAAATAAATCATCAAAGAAAATCATATCAAAAATAAAAATGTAATGAAGTCCCTTACCCCTTGGTTCATTTTCTATCATTTGCCATTCTTATTCAACCTATAAAAAAATACAATCAATGTCTAGCCCATTATTATTATTTTCTTTTTAAGTTGAGTCCTCGCGATCACGTCTTCATGGCAGATCCCTGCATAATTCCTGCCTCATAGACCGACAACGATGCATTATTACACATTTGGCCTCTGGCTTGCAATTGGAAGATGAAAAGATAAAAGATAAAAATCCACGGGGGTTTATGGTCTGCATCCCCGACCAAGTACAGGCTCACAGACTTTACATCATTTATCCCCTGACAGGAAGTGTGTAATTTAAAATCTTTCTAAACTCCCTTGGTGAGCAGACTGTTAGGCTTGTCATACTGACAATATCTTTCTCTGCCTGTAGCTGGATATCCATTCATCACACCCGAATTGAGTGAGGGAAAAAAACGTGTAAATAGTCTTTGACAATGACTCAACATGGGCAGTTTCCGCCAGGACTGGAACCCGGGGTCTCTTAACCTCAAGGTCAGCACCCTTTCCATTCGGCCATCGACACTACACTACGGTAAACGGTCGGACAGATGTCTCTTGCATCTCTCATCCAAATGACTAAAGTCAAAGAAAGATCCTACATACATTTGCAAGGGCTTCCATGAGTGGGCCTACAATATTGTTTACATTCATTTCTTCTCTCCATCTTTCCTTCTGCGGCTGTCCATTGCCTTCGGGTATGAGGCAAGAATTTCGGCATTTGAACGTAAATTTATTGTAAAAAACTCATGACTAGAAGGTTGTATGCTGACGACAACAATTTTCATTTTTCTTATCGCAGCAAGTTTCCATCAGCTGATTGTCCTTCACACGCTATGTCATGTATACTCATGTTGGAAATGGTGTGTGTAGCTATCGAAATCTAATGTTGTTTGTCAAGTCCCCTTTATACCACAGCAGTGTATGGGCCAGCCATATGTCAAGCTATGAAGGGTTTACATGACAAATTGAAGTAAACCCAAATGACGAGGACTAACGCCACACTCATCATCTTAAACATGGCTAAAAAGACTCTGCATCAGAAATTAAAGACGAGCGGGTGATGAGCCTACGGCGTAGCTATCTAATAATGTTCACTATTTTCAATTTTGTACAGTGACAGAGTTTTTATTCTTTTTTTTCTAATGGTTGAAGATGAAACAAACCCCCCCTCCCCCCCCCCCCAAAAAAAAACCTAAAAAAACCCCCTGAACTTTTATAGAGATTACTTGTTTACTATTTCTTTAAAAAATACTACTTCCATTTAAAGCAGCAACATTATAAATTATTTTTCAAAATTGTGGCTTTTGGTCCCGTCAGTTATGAGCTTTCTGCTTAACATCGTTTAAAAAGGTGTCAACTCCATGATATACAACATAATACCTGCATGTGGAAATAATAATAATAATAATATAGTAAAATAATAATGATGGTAAATATAAACCAGGTGGTCATACAGAGGCTGTGTATAAATTGTATTCTAAAAAGAACAAAATGCTACATGATAAAATATCAAAGTGGTGGTACGTACAACTGTCTCTCTTCTCAGAGTAAAGGACATTATAAATAAAATAAAATAAAACAGAAGGGTGGAGTTTCCATTCAAATTCAATCAAAAGCAAAAAAAATTGCGAGTGGTTAAAAATCATCAATCTTGTCATGTTGAAGTCTTGCCGTGTCTCACAAAGCGCGAAGGTAGATTCTATTTCTAGCGCCAAATGTCAAAGATGTCCTCATGTCTGTCCACAGTTGTTATAATTTCACAGGAAATTGCACGAAGAATAGTTTGTTACACTCTTCGCTCTAAGGTGTTACAAAAACTCAATGAATCTTTACAACAATTACATTCCAGTACACGCAGTAAGTAGCCCCTTGGCCTTTGTTGCTCAGTCCGTAACTGCTACGTTCGATTGTCACAAAAAGAATGCTAATACTAGTAAAAAATGAAGACAAAAATCCCAATTACTTTATAAAACTCAATCATGCTTTTAACTTTATCTAACTTCAATTGACCATTTATTGCAAAAAAAATTTATAAGAAACAATCACATCTCTCTTTCATCAACACACAACCTTTTAAAATCAACACATCTCTCTCTTTTCAACACACAACCTGTTAAAATCAACCCATCTCTCTCTTACCAACACAACCTGTTAAAATCAACGCAACTCTTTTCAACACACAGCCTGTTCAAATCAACACACACCTCTCTCATGAACACACAACCTGTTAAAATCAACACACACCTCTCTCTTACCAATACACAACCTGTTAAAATCAACACATCTATCTCTTGTGAACACACAACCTGTTAAAATCAACACACACCTCTCTCTTACCATTACACAACCTGTTAAAATCAACAAATCTATCTCTCATCAACACACAACCTGTTAAAATGAACGCACCTCTTTCTTACCAACACAACCTGTTAAAATATTTGATCCCTGCATGATTTTAAATCATTTGTTGAATGTAACTGTCTAACATAATCAATATAATAATAATAATAATAATAATAATAATAATAATAATAATATTACAAAAATGAAGGAAATCGTCAATATGTCACATATAAAATAGAAACACAACGGTTTGATTCTCAAACAAAGCTTTGTGACCCACAGAACAATCTGGCCACACAGGGTCAGTAGGTCAGTTCAGGTCAGAGAAGTAGAGAGGCCAAATCAATCACATCAACAGAAGGTATTCATTAAAAGAAAAACCAAAAGATAGCGTTTATTTAGTTCCATATCCCCGTACAGGCTGACAGATTTGACATTTAACCCCTACCAGGCCGTGGCATTTAACCCCTACCAGGCCGTGGCATTCAATGTCCTTGTCATGCAACTCCATGGGGAGCATACAGTAGACTTGCATATTAGGCTACATCATACTAGTAGCATTAGCAAACTGACATCTTTCTCTGCCAATAACTGGGAACTCATTCATACCCGAGTCGAGTGAGGAAACATGTGTTCAAATCGTCTTTTCCCAAAGATTCAAAATTAGCTTCGTTCAGGGTCAAGGGTTGCGACACAGCATTTTGTCTCTGTCAAGCCATTCGTAATAAAGGCTACTGCTACTCTATTTCAATTCCTTAAAATAAAAGTCTCACTCATAATTAGTTTGACTGAAAAAAAAAAGATTTAAAAAGATGAAAGGACTTTTCGTTGATAATATATATTTCTTTCAATACAGAAAACATCCATTTTCAGTTAGCAGACAGATTCTTTTCATAATCATTTGTTTGCGTTAAAAGAAAAATCCTGTTTAACAGGACAAGAACTGAAACCTTCAAGATTTTGCAATTTTTGGTCAAGACCAATGAAAACAATTTAGGTAGAAAGAATCAACGTTTGTGTTGCTATTTCTTTTTTGTAAATGAAAATTCAGGTGTGCATACTTTACAGGTATGATATCACATTCTGTATTTATCTTTTTAACTAACATCAAAAGAAGTTAGACGTCTTGGCAGTGAATGAAATATGGTACCAGTAACACTTTGTATAAAAAATTAAAAAATTTTTTTTTAATAAAAGGCTAAAAATAAGAGTAAGAGAGAGGGAAGAAAAAAAAAGCAAAAAAAAAAGCATGGAAAAATAATATGATGATATACAAAAACCAAATCAAAAAGATTTTTTTACAAAAGAGACAAAATTATTGATGATGCTGTATTTGTACATTGATGCATTTTCTGACTTGGTTCAAATTCAAAGGGACTTTGCAGATATTATCGTAATACATACACATATATATGGCAGACAGAAACAAGACCATTCATTATTGCATCTTCAAGATATGCGTCATTTCATAAAATTCATAAAATTCAAAATGTTACGAGATTAAATTTCCCTTTCACAACATCTTTAATTTGTACCCTGCTTCCTTTTAAAAATGAAAATTGAAAAAGGGGGGAGGGGAGGGAAGGGCAAGAACATTATTCAGCACACACTGTGGTGGGTCCCACTCTGTGCATTTTACCTCCTTGCTACCAAATAATCTTTGGATTTGACGCCATTGAAAACATGATATATTCCAGAGAGAAATCTGTCAATTCCAGTTGCATTTATTTATATCTATTTATAGATTTCATTCATCCACGGAATACAGGGGGGTAAAAATTCCATCCAAGAAAGTAAAACAAAAAAAGAAAAAAAAAGTAATCCTTTGCGTTTCCGGTTGAAAATAAGCACAAAACAAACAATGAGATTTAATCCAACGCGTTATGAGGATAACATTGCAACGCCGTGGTCCCGGAGACGTGGCAAGGTGAGAATCGAATACATTCTCACGCCTTGCCTGTCCGCGGCTTGACACTTAAATCCAAGACCTCGGCGCCGGGTGCTTCCGTTTCAGTCCGTGAAGCAGTCGAGGAGGAACTGGACGATCCCTCACGAGGTCTCTGCTGTTGCTGTTGTTGCTGTTGTTGATGTTGTTGTTGATGTTGTTGCTGTTGTTGTTCAAAGTACCGGGACATACGTAGCATGTCCATTTGTTGTTGCTGGGGAACCATCCCGGGGGGCATGCCCCACAGACCAGCGGCGGCCGAAGCGGACAGCTGGGCCTGGAGGTCTTGGTATTCCTGTTTTGACGACGGGTACATGGACCGGCTAGAGCTGCTACTGCTGGGTGGTTTGACGGAGGAGTGAGAGCTACGATTGGCTGTTGAAGAAGAGGACGAGGAAGAACCAGAGGGGGACGAGTTGGAATAACCGCTAGGGGTGTTGGACTGACTAGAGTGGAGCCTGGCTTTTTTCTCGGCACTCAGGGCCTCCCTGCTGTAGGAGGTAGACGAGAGAGTCGGGGTTGCATTGGATCTTGGTCGTTTGTTGGACACCGAGGCGGGGGACGACGACGAAGACGGGGCGATGAATTTGGATGATTGGCCCGTGGAAATACTACCGCCGCTAATACTCTTAGACGAATTGTGAAAGTTATTGCTTTTGTTGGCCATGAGGGCCGCGATGGTGTCCAGACTTTCTTTCTCCTTGGCCGCCACGGCCTGCTGTTGCATCTGTTGTTGCTGGTGGTGGAGCTGGATTTGCTGTAGCTGTTGCATCTGCTGGTGTTGGAGCATGGTGGCGGCCTGGGCCGACCACAGCATGTTCTGGGCGTTCATGGCCGCACGCTGGTCCTTGCTGTTTTTGGTCTTGTCCGCTATCGCCGCGGCTTCCAGCAGTTCCAGCTGGCGGAGCATCATGGGATCCATGGCCTGCTTTTGGAATTCCATCATACGCTGGAGGTAAAGCGGGTTGCTCATCAGCGCCTTCATGAAGTACGGGTCCTGCATTCCGTACATGTGCTGGACGGCCATGATGTTGGCGGCGGCAGCGTTCAGCTCCATGTGAGCGGCGGTGAGGGCAGCAGATGGCGCGGCCTGGTACATGCTGTTTCCAGAGTTGGCCATACTGTTACTGGCGCTGGAACTCTTAGACGAGGACGATGATGTTGGCGGCAGTGACGAGGACGAGGACGGGTGACTCTGGCTGCTGCTGCTGTTGGGCAGCTTTGAGGATTGCCTGGAGGATGGTCTTGACAACGACGACGTCGACGAGGAAGATGGTGCTGTGGTGGGTGTGGACGATGACGTCCTTCCTCTGTTTAAATGACTAGACGACGAAGAGGAAGAAGACGAATCAACTCTACGTTGTTGTTGTTGTTGCTGTTGTTGTTGTTGCTGTTGTTGTTGTTGTAGTTGTTGTTGCTGTTTTTGGTCGGTGAGTTGAGGTGGCTTTCCGTATGAAGAATCAAGTAATCCATTTTTCATAAGTTCTAAATTCTCCAACATCCGTTTGCCCTTGTCCCAGTCGTCCTTGAGAGCATTGAAACTGTCGTTGACCGCCTGGGCCCGAGCAGCATCCAGACTGGACCTGATGGCCTGTCTGGTGTCCGAGCTGATCGGGTGGGGCAGGCTGAGGTTGTCCTGCAACGACTTTTCACTGGCCGAGGACGATAGATCCTTGCTGGACAAGGGAGGTGGTGGACAAATGGAAGATCCCGCTGGCGATACAGAGTGGGAGGGTTTGGGCAGGGTGGGGGTGGCGGGACTGACCGAGGTGGCGGCTGAGTGGCTCAGCCCGAACAAGGCGTCCAGGGCACTCTTTTTCGCTTGTTCCTGATTGGGCGGCTCTTTGCTGGGGGGCGGGGCGGTGGATACTTGCTTCTCTTTGGACGAACGCAGGCTGTCGATGATGTTGGATAGGCGAGAACTGCGTTTTGCACTGAAATAGAGAGAGAGAGAGGAAAAAAGATGATTAAGATGAAAATGGACGTGTATGTAAATTATAAAACATGATTCATTGCATGATTTTTGGTTTGGAATGCACCCTCCTGTACCCTTTATGACTGAGTGCTATTTAGGCATTGCACTTCCTTGCAAATGGAGGGGGTGGGGGTTCAAGTCCTGTTTACGGCACTGCATGAACTTTGAGCAGGCTGCTTGACTTGATCGCTGTGCTCTTCACAAACTCACGAGTACAAGAAGCAAACTGCTGTGATAAAATGATCTGTGATAAACTAACCTCTACCTCACACTAGGTGAAATACAATACATAAAAAAAGACCACGATTAGCAACTATAATATATCTGGTGATTACGTTGTTTCTTGATGATTCATGATTTTTATTTCAAACTATTTTGCCACTTTTGTTTTCCTCTACTACGGCAGCCTTAGTACCAGACTACATACATTCATAAATGAGCAGAGTTGGTCACGGTCACCTGTATTTTTCCCAAAACAAGCTGTGGTCAAAATCTTAAATCATAAATTGTTATTAGTCTAAGTCCATCAGTGATCAGACTTAGGAATCGAAGGGCCTTGTTATCTCTGGACAGATTCCAAAAACTTAGGATTTGAACCCAGGATCTCTGGTGCCCAAAAAAATCTGATTTACACGCACACAAGAACACTTCTTTTGGATCATATTGTGTACAACTGAAGGTTACAATAATGAAAATCTGATGTCAATACAATTCAAGGAAACTCTAGAAATTATTTCTTTCTTTATCAATTTCCTTTCTACTTCTACCTTTCGGTGTTAGGTTAAGTGAGGACAAACTGATTTAAAACCGCTCTTTTGGCTTACAGAGCGTGCCAAGCCTCACACACCTCCATATAAGCATTGCTCGTTTGTGAGATACTTTGGAGAACTCTACAGATACAGATACAGAAACTTTCGCCATTGATCTCGATCCAGCGTCTTCCTCTTTAATTCCTTGATGGCACATAAAAATGTTATTATAATTATATTATTATGCACCCTCATTACTTTGTTTAAAAAAAATAATAAGTGAAGTCCTTCCGAGCGCCGAGATCCATAGAGTCGGTGCTTATCCCGGTTTCCGTAGCGTGAAACGGACAGAGTGACAATATGTCACCCTTCTGGATAGGACGCTGGTCTATCGCTGATTACTTCCCCAGCTGTAAGCTGGTACCCATTTTTTACACCGGGGTCGAGTGAGGCAATTTGAGCAAAGTTTCTTGCCCAAGAAAAACAACGAAGTGTCAATGGTAGGATTCGAACCCACGACCTTCACCATAAGAGTCTGTTGTACTAACCACTCGGCCAGCTCGCTCGTTTTTTAAAAACCAAGGAATAATGTATTAAAATAAAAGTACCAAAAACAGAGACAAAGGAAACCTCTCATTATTTTAAAACAGTCGAATTAGCAGCAGCCCTGTGTGTAATGTCATGTATCCAAATTGAGTTGGGTTGTGCTTGTTATTTGGTGGGTTGTGCTTGTTATTTGGTGGGTTGTGCTTGTTATTTGGTGGGTTGTGTTTGTTATTTGGTGGGTTGTGCTTGTTATTTGGTGGGTTGTGCTTGTTATTTGGTGGGTTGTGCTTGTTATTTGGGGCAAACGGTTTCCCTTCCTTCCAAGATGATGTACACACATATTCATCATAGATGATGAGACAATTATAACTGCCCTGCCACACATTCTGCATCACCCTAAAAGTCTTTCTTTCTTTCTTTCTTAATTTCCTTTCTACTTCTCTACCTTTCGGTGTAAGGTTAAGTGAGGACAAACTTTCGCCATTGCTCTCTATCCAAAGTCTTCTTTTTGCATCCAAATACTTAGACCCCCTCTTAATAATAGAAAAATCTGAATTTGAAGGAAAAAATATTATGTACCGTATCTTGTTCGTCACTAGGGTGATCAATATACTAAAAAACAAATCAGGAAAATAAATCAAATTCTCTCATGATGCTCTTGTATTTATAATCTGATAGTCTTTGTGTTTCAAACATGTTTGACACAATATTCCAAGTACTTGAACAAAGAACAAATGTAAATGCAAAAACTTTTGAGACGTTTCATTAGTCTAACGTTTGAATGACAAAAATCAACATCCCATGAAAACAAAAAACATATTCTGAAGATGGTGCCAAAAAATGGTGCAAAATCTGTACATTGATATTGATATTACAATCTAGATAACATTTGCACGGATGGCAGGACAGAAATAGATCTTTAACCTTTACCAGAGGAATGTTTTCCTTCTAATTCAGTAGCAGTTCTACTTTTTGTCGGTTTCATTGCAGTGTCAGGACAAAGAGTCCAAAAGATTCAAATTTGAAGTCACCAGGCAACTAATAATAACAATGAATTCTAATGATTGAGAAATTAAATTTAAAAAACCCACTTCAAATTCAATTCATATTTTGCCCCAACAAACATAGACCACTCTTGACGTGGTGCTTGGACACCTTTAGATTATTATCAAATATGAATACAATATCATTTGGCAGTTACCATTACCCGTCAAACCATTACCATTACCCGTCAAACCATTACCTTTTTTGCACAGGTTTGTTTTGCTGCTCTGCGCCCTCCTTGCCTTGCTCCATAACCAGAGACGCAGACAAACGGCCCGACTGATTGGTGGAAGAACCAGGGCTTCCCTGACTGGGTGACATTCCCGCACGCTGGGAGCCCGGAGACGACAGGTGGGGAATTTGTGGGGTGGGAGAAATGCCCGGCATGCTCAGGGGGGAGAGCTGGGACGCGGACGAACGGAGCGGTGAGATCTGTGACACGGCGCCATTGCCCGGGATGTGGGGTAGAGGCGGGAAGGGGGCCCTCGCTAGGGCCTGGACCAAACTGGACGCTGGCAGGTGTGAGTCAACGGTCCCTGAGGTGTCGTCGTCGTACTTGGTCCAGGTGATGAAGGGGTTTTCTTTGTCGGGGATGCCATTGGTGCACCCCTTTTTGACGGCGTTGGCCGCGGAAGTAGACGGTTGTGGTGACGACGATGTCGACGCAGATGCAGATTCTGAGGTTGAGGCTGTTTTTGTGGTTTGAGTGACGGTGGTCGGCCCTGGGGACAACGAGTGTGAGGGTGATGACGACGATGAGGATGTTGATGTTGGTGATGATATTGACTGGTTTTTATTTGCATCTATGGTAACGTCTGACAACGGAGTGGAATCGACTGGAGAGACAACTGCACTGCTGCTATTCACACGTTCCAACTCGTCCTGCTGGTCGACAGGAGTGGATGAGAGTGTTGTCGTCGCAGGCAACGACTGTGGTAACTGTTCTGATGAAGATGAGGACGACGATGGTGGTGGAGGTGGTAGCGGAGATGTCAGGCTTTGATTGGTGGTGGTTGAGTTTTCAGAAGATGGTTCAAAAACTGCTGTAGAATCTGTTGTGGGCGTTCTTGACGGGGATGATATGCTGGCTGTGGTGGTGGCAAGAGGACGAGGGCTTTCATAATCTTTGGACAAGGACGACTCTGCTGTTAATACTGTCTCACTTTCACACCTTTCTCCATCAACATCATCACCTTTCCCCGCGCTTTCCTCCACACACTCCACACCCTCTTTGGTGGACGATAGCGATAGTTTTTCTGGAATGTCTCTGTCAGACTGATTTGCATTTGTAAGAAGAAAACATTGATTATTGGTGGCGTCTTCTTCGTTTAGCTCCGTTTTATTTTCGAACTGATTATCAACACAGTTCTGAGCTGGGAGGTTGTCATGACTACCGTCCTCCATTTTCATATCCGTTTGATTTTCAGAATTATTATCAACACCTAGTGGCACACTACCATTACCGTTATAACACGATCCGTATTTCAAAGGAGATCGGAGGTGTTCCGGGGACTTGCTAAGTGTTGGTGCTAATATAAATCCATCGGGGCAGTATTTAGAATCATTGTTTGTCAAGATAGACAACTCTAAATCTATGACCTCGTCGTCAGCTTTTTGAGAAGAAGAGGTCTTGGACACAATCTCACTTTTGACATTATTATCCGTCTGGTCAGACGCTGCCAGGACTTTGTCTCCCCGATTGAGTTTGGTGGAACTGCTTTCAGTCGCGGCGCTGCCTCCCGATTCCTCCTCCTCCTTCAGCAAGAAGTCCTCGTCCAGGTGTTTCAAACTGGGATCCAGGGATAAATCCTCCTCCCCTTTCAGAAGCGAATCTTCGTCGTAGCTTTTAATATTATCCTCGTAGCTTTTATCATCTACACCACTTTCACAACTTATCATGGACGCCTTGTCAGCATTTTCATTCTTTGGTAGGACAGCATTACCACTATGGTGATTAGGAAGGCCCTGACTAAAACCAGAATCAAACACGTCGTCCGTTTTATCCAGGGCTATTTCCATCCCGGCCACCACAATTGAATTATTTTTTACAATCCCCTCGCGGTCAAATTTAGTCTGATGATGGTGACCTCCCTCGTAGTGCGTGGTGTTGCAGTTTGAGTCGGTGAGGGGTGTAGGGGAATCCCCCCACAGTTTGCCGTCAGTCTCACTGGTTGGATTGAGGCTGACTGGTTTCCACCTGAGAGGAGACGAGGTTTCTTTAGCGTTGGAGTATTGCTCTTTGGGTTCAGAGTTGACCTTCTTGCCGTCGCCGCAATCGTCGTTGTCCCATTCCGAGTCGGAGGAGTTGCTGTCAAGGAGATCCCTGGACGACGACGACGTGACTTTGGCCGAAGGTTTCCCCACGTTGGAGATGGTTAGTTTTATCGGAGTCCTGGCCTTGGATGGCTCGGCCGTAGGGGCGTCCCCTTTGGGCGTAGCCTCTGGTACTGGGCTGGGGTCTTCTTTCTTACCCTCCTCCTCGTCCGAGTCTTCCTCCGAGGAAGAGGAGTCATCGGAGGAGGAACTCCCCGAGGAAGAAGAGTCGGACGAGGAATCTTTTTTAGCCGGGACGTCCTTGAACAATGGAGAGTCCAAGTTTGGTATGTCGACCATTCTGTCTTCTTCGGGGACGGGTGTTGGGGTGGGGATGGTGATGCCGACAGGCTCCAACTTTGCTGGTGTGGGAGACGTGAGCTTGGCGGCCTTGGCGGCGACTCCTGTGGTGGAGACGGTGGCGCGACCTTTCTTGCGCTTCTTTCCGAGAGCTGTGGATCCGTTGAAGAGTCGTTTGTTGTCCTCTCCTGACGTGTCCCCTCCAGATCCTCCTCCCTTGGATGTGTCTACTGCATTGGTGCCAGCGCTTTTACCATTCTGGAGATTGGAGAAAGAGAAAAAGAAAAAGGTTATATTATATTTGACATGGTTGGACTTCAGCAATTAAATAAATTAAATAAATTCAGACGGTCAGTTGCTTTGTAGAACGGTCAGTTGCTTTGTAGAACGGTTTTTGTGAAATACAAACGAAAATCAATATGGCAATATATAAAAAACAGATACCGAAAACACAAAGCATATAATATAGAAATACAAACAAATAGACAGATACACGCACTCACACATTGTATGTAGATAGATAGATTGATAGATAAAATATATAGGTAGACAGACAGACAGGCAGACAGACAGGCAGACAGACAGGCAGATAGATTACAAGTTGCCCTCAGGCACAATAACCATATTCACACTTAATCTCAAAGTACTCAAATCTTAACGTACTTGTATATACAAAACAAGTTACACACCTGTTCAAGTTGTCACCTTAAATAATATAACATAATATACTACGTATATGCAACATAATATGCCTTCTGGCCAGAATAATCAAATACAAAACAACCAACAACCAACAACCTGCAAACACTTCCAATCCACCTTGAATCATTCACCACTACAAAAACTACAATAATAATATTATATGCATTAGGTACGGGTTTTGTGACTTGATGACTAGAATCAGAAATGACCATTCACCAACTTTCACTCTCAAGGCCATCCTTCTACCACAAACACACAGACAGACCCCAGTCACACACAATACACTAAACACACTGCAGGGAAAGGAAAGAGGGGGGGGGGGGGTGGCATACAGGCCTGGTGTCTCTCTCCCTCCTCCACCTCTCGCCTTCTGACACCTCCATAGATTTATGGGCCCAGGGCTCGTTTTCACACACCACACCTTCACTGATAGCATATTTTGGCACACTCATATTGCATTGAATTTTACTCACATTATAACGTGATTCTAGTGATTCCCAGCCTGCACACGTGTCTTATCCGTTAACGTATGGTATGTGTATGCATACGACCCCAGCTCCACTCTATTGGGGGGGGGGGAAGATATCCACTGTACTATTACTATTACCGCTATCACCACACATAGGTTGAGATCTTTATTGCCTGTTTTAATGGTAGATGTGTTGGTGTGCAGTGTGTGTGTGTGTGTGTGGGGGGGGGGGGGGAGAG
>JARFNW010103761.1:0-12863 GCA_031763155.1 Dirona albolineata
TGGCCAACACCTGTTGACATCGAACATCGGCTTGCCACTCAGTGGACAGACTTAACTATCTACCATCTGTGTATGAAAGAACATTTTACCGAAGTACGGTGGAGAACGATTTGTCACATTTTGAAAAGGAATCCTAAAAACCCATGCCAACAAAACAATCTCATTTAATTTCACCGACAATATGAAATGATCAAAATGAAGATATACATCAGCCTTATCACCAACCCTAAAAAAACGACTTTAAAAAGACTCAAAACAACACAAGGCAATTAACATTACAAATATACATGGACAGACTTAAAAACACCATACAATGTAGGAATGAATGGTTTACTTTCACCATAGAGATAAAAAAAACGGCCGAAGCTGCGAAATCCGACGAGTTTGCTTGCGGAGGTCTAGTACATCAGAATCAGTAATAAACCAATGCCAAGATAAAATTCGACGTTTAAAGAAATGTTTTCAATAATGAGTTCTTAATCCATGTTGGGATGTTCCTAATTTCGACTGAAAGGCTGCTCTATAATGTATAACCTATCCTGTTGGTTTGCTTTTTAATGTTGTTGTTTTTCTTTTCTTTTTTTTCTCTTTCTTTTCTTGTTTTTTCCCCCCTCTCAAATTGTGATGACAATCTATTTTATCTTTTACCAAAATTCCAACGCCACATAGTCTAGTTTTATATTTTTCTATTATAGACGTAGGCCTACTTGCCATTTTGAAAATATACATAATATATCTTATTTTATCTTATCTTATCTTGTCTTATCTTATATTATCTTGTCTTATTATATCTTACTATATTTCACATTTGCAGAAATACAAAACCTGAAATTGCTATCAGCTATTCGAAAGTTTGCAACTCCACAACAGGAGGACTTAGCGTGGTATGTTTTTGTTGTTGTTGTTTTCCGACATTCATTTGTTACTCAAAACATGACGTGATTATTACGATGCTTATACCATGCTGTGAGTATGATTCAATGCAAAATGATTGTGCCAAAGTGTGCTAACAACAGTTTACATACGGTCTGTGAATAACACAATAAATAAATTCACAGAAGCGACAATAGGGTCAATGTCAATAGGTAATAGTGACCAAATATGGCGGACGTAGTGGTGTTAAATACTGTTTACCGCCATTTTTGGTTTAATGTTTAAGTGATATTCTGTGGTTCGAAAGTTGTGTCATAAAAATCGTCTATTGTCGCTTATGGCCAATGCTTAGACTTAAGAGTTCAAACAGAGGGAATCAGTCGCCGTTCCGTCGACGTTTTTTTTTTCCAGCGAAACGACGGGTCTAAATTTGGTGCAATATGCATTGTGTTATATCTAATGGAGTGAGTAAAACGGCGTCACTCCAATAGACATAACACAATTCATATTACACAATATTTAGACCCGTCGTTTCGCTGGAATAAAACCGGCGACGGAACGGCGACTGATTCACTCTGTTTGAACTCTTATTCTGTGGTGAATACCGGCTCAGGGACCGAATACGCAGACCGTATGTTAACTGTTGACATATTTTGGCACACCCATATTGCATTGAATTATAATCACAACATAGCGTGATTATAGTAATCCTCCGGCTGCACACAACTCTTATCAGTTAACGTAGCGTCTGTGTTTACGGTCCCAGACCAGAGCGAACTCTCGTACTCAGTATCGCTATGTCCCAGACCCATTGCAGCAGAACCCGGTGTCCACACGTCTAGCTACGAGTTGGGCTTTGAGTTTGAGCCGCGCTATAATATAGACTCGCGGTCATAATGTTTGAATACATTATAGTTGGAGTTGGAGAGGCAACACCGCTTGACATGTGGCCAACCCAACTATAATTCATCCGCGCGTGCTACATTGTGGCTCAAAACTAAGCTCGTATCTTCACTTGTATTAGCAGACCATACGTTAACTGTTAGAACATTTTGGCACAACCTTATTGAAGTGAATTATATTCACACCATTGCATGCTTCATTGCATTATTCATGTAATTATCAAAGTATAAATTTGTGCCAAAATGTTTTAAGAGTTAACGCACGGTCTGTTAATACCGCCCGTATTAACAGTCCATATGTTAACTACGGTTAACTGTTAGCACATTTTGACACAATTTTATACTTAAAACATTACATAAAAATAGTTTTATGAATCATGCAATGTTGTGAGTATAATTCACTGCAACAAGATTCTGCCAAAATGTTCTATCAGTTAACATAATATTAATATGGTCGGTGTATACGGCCCCAACGCCGGTATTAACAAACCATACGTTTGCATTGTCTGGCACACCCATATTGCAATTGCATTGAATTCTACTCACAACACAATGGGATTACATTGATTCTAAGCTGGCACACATGTCTGCATATGTGTGCAAGCTTGGATCGCTATAGACACGTCGTATTGTGAGTATGATCCAAACCAACATGACTGTGCCCTAAATGTGCCAACAGTTAACGTTTGGTTTGTGATACGCCAGGCGCAGGCGAGGAACCGACCCGATGGCAAGCTTCGAGCAGGACGCACGCGCTGGAACTGGAACAGTAGATTCTTAGAGGCGCGATGATCAAGTGGTTAAGACATTATACTTACCGAGCAGATCGGGTGTTCGAGTCTAGCTTATTGAATTGCCCCCCCCCACACCATTTTGACAAATAAATTAAGACAATTGCATTACATTGCTTGGTTTATGTCGGTCTTATTTCGAAATATACCGTAATCAAAGACAAAGTGTCCTCGTAGACAACAACAATCATCATCATCATCATCATGTCATCATCATCATCATCATCATCATCATCATCATCATCATCATCATCATCATCATCATCATCATCATCATCATCATCATATTCATATCGTCACATTTATCTTGAAATCCAAAAAGGACGTCCCATATTTGACAGTGACTCCGGTAGACGTAACTCCAGCTCCATCTACAGCACCGACGGTGGCTCCTGTAGTTACAACTCCATCTCCATCTACAGCACCGACGGTGGCTCCCGTAGTCACAACTCCAGCTCCATCTACAGCACCGACGGTGGCTGCTGTGGTCAGATCTAGATGTAATATTTCATTGATGGCGCAATTTCTTGATTGATTGTTTGTTTTTATCGGTCTCTGTATTATATCATGATTATAGGACCAGCTCTATAATATGCGACCAAGGGAACCAAACAAAGCAGAAGGCATTGACACGCAGACCAAGATATAATCCATTCACATAAGTGCAAGTTGTATCAGGTCGTTTCCATTCTAATTGTACCACAATCACCTCTTTGATTTTCTTGGACAAGAAACTTCACTCCAATTCAATTGCGTCACTTTGACCCAGGTGTCGATATGGGTACCGGCTTACAACAGGGGAAGTAATCTGTGCCAGACGAATGTCCCATCCAGAAGGATGTCATATTTATTAATATTACACTCGGTCAGCTTTACGCTAAAGGAACTAGGATTTATACTGATTGATTGAAAAGGCCTCAAGGCTCGTGGGCCTTGGTAGAGACATTCTCTTTTTTTTTATCCAATGGAAACCACCGTGTTGTGGTGGAGAGTGAAGGAGCTTGTGTTATCTAATGACGCTGATCTGAAGTCTGCCCAAGGTGTTGGGCAAAGAATGGAGGGTGTAGGCAACGTTTGTCCTTGTCCAAAAATTGTGTGATTTCATGCAGCGTGTGGCGTATTAAGTGTTGAGTGTTCCTTTGCTTCCCCGGGACAAATGTGCTATTGTAGAGCGCTTAGAGCATGGTGGATAAGCGCTATATAAATGCCATTTATTTATTATTGTTACTACTACTCCTATGGCTTTAGGCATTGATAAAGATGGAAACCTGATCAACAGATTCTTCCACATTAGACAGGCCTGATACGAAGATATTTTCAAAGCGATCCCAAGGCCTGTAAGGGGTCCATAAGGTGGCAGGCCCATCACCTATCTTGGACACATAGGTCTAATCAGCTACTGATCAGGAAATGAATGACTTCAAGGAATTTGATTCCGGCGAGTAAAAGTATTTGCAGCAAGAAAGGGAATCAAATGAGTTGATGGAATGAATAATGAGTCTCTCTCTCTCTCTCTCTCTCTCTCTCTCTCTCTCTCTCTCTCTCTCTCTCTCTCTCTCTCTCTCTCTCTCTCTTTCCCTATCTCTTGGTTGGACTGTTCCTAGGAGCTCTGTCCTTCTAGAGGAGGTGCTGTCTGCCCGCATTGATATCACCCCACTGGTTCCCAACAAAAATTCAGTGTCGTCTTTCTCTCACTTTACCAGATTGACTCCTTTGAAAAAATGTACGAGGAGTTTGAGACGCTACAAGCTGTCATGGTGTTCAAGAAATGGCTGCGGGTAGACGCCAAGAACTTCAAGGCAGGATTACTGAGGGAGGTCACTCGCTGGGGAAATATGTTCACCCAACACCTCGTCAACAGAGTGACTGACAGGTAAGTGTCCATGGCTTCGAGTGGTGTGAAATAACATATTATGGCAAGTGAAAACACCCCGACCATTAATGCATAGCTACACTCAGTGTGAATTAGTACATGAATTTACGCAGTGTGTTTGTTGTCTGTTCCCTATGTTAGTACTGTAATTAAACAGTGTAGGGACCAGCTCTGTGTCTGGCCGAGGACCGTGTACAAGGCAGGCAGAAGGCATTGATGTGCAGACCTAGGTAAAAAAAACAAAATACAAATGTATCCAGGTTAAGTGCAAGTCTGTGCCCCACTAATACACATGGCCGGATACAGAACTGGGAAATCTATGGATCAGGATTTTTTTAAGCAAACAGGGGATCAGTCCATTGTACTTTCGGCAGTCCATTACTTAAATTGATTGTACACACAGGCAGCACATACTGTATGCTCCATGGTGAGGTGAGAAGAATTGATTTTCTTGACTCCTTGTTTTGTTTCTTTGTTCTTCGTTTGAGCGGACCCCTTCATCTAATTGAAGGTTATTTCACTTTTTGTCAGGGTCTGCCAGCAATATGGCCTTTTTTTGTCAGGGAGGGGGAGGGGGGGGGGGGGACCCCAGAGATGCACTTCTCACCTGTTTTCACTTTTTATTTCTATTTTCGTCATATGTTTTTTGATAAAGGGGAAACCTGAAACGCTATTTACTGTACATTGTCTAAAATAGAAGCTTGTGTTATATGATATATATATATATAGGCCTACCGCTATTTTGTTACCGTTGACCTGGCTTCCAGCAGCAGCACCACGTTATCTTTGATTATACCAAGGGCATAGCCAGGTGGTGCAGTGGCTAAGTCACTCGCCTTTGGTTCGAGAGGTCGCGGGTTCAGACCCCGGTGGAAGCACTGGATTTTTTCTCAAGACCTTGATCCCATATTGCGGCGCAGCTCTGCGGCTGACGCCTGGGTTATTCCGGTCTACCCTCGGAATAGACCCAAAAGACAAAATTTCCCCCTGGGATGAATAAAGGGAGTATTATTATTATTATTATTATTAGAGCATGGTGACTATTGTGATTATGAGCTAATGTATAAAGTGAATGCTATCATCTATCTTTTATATATTTAATGAACAACGGCAAAAACATGTCTCATCCTGCCCCACAGCCTAGACGAGCTCCAGTCATTTATCAAAATCTCAATGGCTGGCCTGGCCAAAGAACCCGTGGAAGGTGAATATGACAACTTGGTGAATTGCATGGAGCTCCTGAACGCAGTGCGGGACCGTCAACCCACGACGGACGTCATGTTTGAGCCCATCAAGGAAACGATAGAGATGCTGAAGACTTGTGGGGTGGACATGTCGGAAAAAGTCTACACACAACTTGAGGTAACCAGCAATTTAAAAAAAAAAAAAAAATTCTTTTGAAAAAAAAAAGAAATTGAAATGTACTCCAGTTGTTTCTCTGTTTCCAAGCAATGTAACTATATGAAAAAAAGTCCTTTTAAAAAAAACAACATATGTATCAAACTAGCCATGTTTCCAATTCAAAGGGGTAGGCACATGATTTATTTGATAAATATTTCACAGGGCATGCAGTGGGCTCATCACCTGCTCGTCTCTAATTCCTGATGCAGACTCTTTCTAGCCATGTGTTAGGTAATGATTGATGTAAGTCCTCATTGACATTTGGATTGACTTCCCTTTGTCATAATTTGCACCCTTCAGAACTTTACATTGGCTGGCCCCTACACTGCTTTTTGTGGTATAAAGGGGGCTCTATAAACAATTTCACAGGGCAACCTCTCAATTATGTTAACTCAAGATTTTAAAATGAAGTCCATGCACAACTTAAGATTACAAAAGCAAATTTCTTTTAGAAGAAAAAGAAATCCAATTGTGCAGATGCTGTTTCTGTTTCCAAACCATGTAACTCCATGAAAAAAGGACATTAGGAATAAAAAAGTTTTGATAATTAAAATATATTTATCATATCTTATCTTTAATATCTTACATCCAAATTAGCCATGTTTTTAGCACAGATTTTTCCCAGGAATAGAATTTGAATTTGAGTCATTTGCGTGACAGTCAGATACTCTACTTACTAATCTACCAGTCCTCTATATATTAGGTAATATTATAATAATGATAATAATAATAGTTTCTTGTAAGTATGAGGACAAATGGGACTATATGTCATTGTACAATTGAAGAGTGCTTTTCCAAAACTGGCTAAGTCATTATTTCCTATTTTTTAGAAATTGAGAAACACTTCTCATTTATTACTATCACTGCTAGTCTTTCAAGAAGACTTTTAACAGATTTAGTTCCGGTTTACTGAATTTTGGGGTACCAGTCTATATTTAGTACATAGGTCTGATATTCCTTTAATACCAGGGTAGCATAACTGAAAAAAAGTAAAAAACCGACTTAGCGAGTTTTGGAAAAGCACTCTTCCATTGTGTTCCATCCAGATCATCAAATGTGACCAAGTATAATAAAATGTATTTTTCTCTGTGTTTTTAAGGAACTACCAGACAAATGGATAGGCGTGAAGAAACGCGTGCTAGCTACGAAGCAGACAGTTGTTCCCATTCAAAACAACCAAATGGCTAAGCTGAGGCGTAAGGCTGTCTCCTTTGATGTTAAACAGCACGCCTTCAGAGATGTGTTCCGAGTCTGCCCAGCATATTTCTTTAACTGCAAGAATGCTTACGTCATCATGAACGATGTGAGTAGTTCCAACTATTCCTTTTATTGCTTTGTAAGGGTCAATGTGGAGTAGACGCTGATGTTGAACATTTGATAAATAGAAGTAGGGAAGTAGCTTAATGCCAAAGAAAAGAAATTGACCGGAGACAAAAACTGGAGAAATGATTGTTAGCTACGGAAATGTAACCCTTTTCCAGCAATGATTCTACTGTCTTTATATTGCTATGATTATTCTTTATGGTTCTTTTCACTACATGCGGATCTGTCCTGACTTGCTTCCCGTTTGCCAAGCATACGAAGGAAGAGCAGTGTTTTCTGTTTGTCTTCAATCAGATTTTTTTGTAAAAATCACCCAAGTCAAGTAGTTGGCTTTCATTTGGTAACATACAATTTATTATACAAACAAATCATGACATGCATTGAGGATTATTAACACTTTAATGGCCAAGGGAATTAATCACTTTCCTTAAAGTAGATTTTCCTCTTTAAAAAACCCAACGCTAGTTTTTTTTTTTTATGTTTGTGCTTGATTTTTGATTTTTTTTATGAAATCACATTTTGAAAGGGTGAACAATACCATGAACATCTGGTATCATACAAGTATGTGAAAAAAATTTTACATTTTTTATTTGAGTTATCTTAGCTGCCAGACTTATCACTGTGTAGCAGATTCTTTGAGCTAACATACTTTTGTGTTTTTAGTGTTTTTTGTTTTCTGTGTTTGCTGGCTGACGAAGGGGGGACCCGAAACGTTCTTTGCTTTGTTACTTGTTTTACCTTTTGAAGCTAAGGCCATTTTCCCTTCTTTTTTTTTCTTTTTTTCTTCGTACCTCCTAGTACAATGAGCAAATTGCTGAGATGGAACAGCAGATGCTGGAATTAGGAGAGTCGTGTAATGTATTTGACGTGGCACTCCCAGACTTCAAGCAGTTGAAGGCGTGCCGTAATGAACTGCGCTTGTTGAAGATTCTATGGGATTACGTCATGATGGTCCAGTTCTTGTTTGAGTTCTGGAACAAGATTTTGTGGGCTGAAATTGATGTGGAACAGGTAGGTTACTAAAATAAAACTCATTTGCTCTCACGTTACAAGGCCAAGCAGTCTGTTTGAGTTTTTAGTGTTTTGTTGCCTTGCGGCCGGCACTGTTCCTAGGCCGTGGCGGTGGTGAAAATAATTTTTTAAGTCGGGTTGGACGCTCCAAGTCATGAGTCCCAATACGGTGATTGTCGTAGTGCTTTATTTATTGTTGACAGAACGATAGTGGGATAATGTAACAGTGCCAGTGAGAGACAAGAACAGAAAATAAAATAAAAATTTCCGTCGACAGGGGGAATCGAACCCATGCCTGCCGCGGCAGCTCCACCTTGCCGTAAACAGAGAACAGCCGACTACCTCTGGACTAATCCGCCATTTAAGCTACTCGCATTGTTGTTCAACTTGATTTCAGGATTTTGAGATTGAAAGAGTCCAACTATCAGAATGATTGATGTAAAGGTTGCACAAATGAACTACAGAAATTAGAACAAAGACAAGATATAGGCATATTTATAAGGAAATAAAATGTTACATACAGGGATACAAACTGTACAGGTATTTGTCGCAGGGCAAGATACAATCTAGAGGTTTTAAGACCTGCCTCTGATCACATATCTATATTTTAATATTACAAATTATAAGTCCTTCTCTCTTTCGTTGCTAATGACAGCCTTGATGCAATGCCATTTTCTGCGTCTTTCCCAAAAATATTTCTGTACGGATGATACCAAACACAAAAAGTTAGCACAAAACCAGATGACCCATGACCAAAGAACGACCTCACCATATCATCATAATGTGCCATGCCGATTGGACAAGTGATTTAGTTTGTCTTTCCTCCCACAATTTGTCAGTGCTATTTTGGAAATAACAAAAAGTTTATTAAACCTCTGTGTTCACCTTTGATGCCCTTTTGATCAGTAAATTCCTATTTCTTGGCATAAAATTGCCTTTGTTCCAAGAGTAAAAGGACCTACGGTCGTTCAAAATTTGTCATATGGAAATGTCAATTATTGATATATTTACTGTCAAATTTACCAGTGGTGGCAAGATAGTCCATATTTTTATTTTTATTTTTTTTGCTGTCTCATGAGCAACCTATAAAATAAGTAAACATGATACAAAAACGATGAGGTAGGAATGTGGAAAATGTGATGAAGGATTAGATTACTACCAACTTTCATTCCTGTCTCCCTTTTGTGACCATAGATGGACATTGATTGCAAGAAACTGTCCAAAGAGCTGCGTGGACTGGACAAGGAAATGAGGGCATGGGATGTGTATACAGGTCAGTGCTCGGTTGATTGTTTATTTTGAATTATATTATTCATTTATTTATTTATTCATTTATTTATTTATTCATTTATTGATTGATTCATTCATTCATTTATCTATATTTGTTATTTGTTAATGAATATTTATTTATTTATCTATTTGTTTTATGTGTATTTATTTATATATATTATTTATAGCAAATCACCTCACAGTTTTTCTTTGGCAAGAAACTGCACTCCCAATTTCCTCAGTCAAACCAGGTGTAGAAATGGGTACCAGCTTACAACTTGGGAAGTAGTCTGTGATAGACCAGTGACCCAACCAGAGGAGTGTCATGATGTCGCTCTGTTGTCCGCTTCTTGCTACGAAAAATTGGGATAAACTCCTCCCCCTGTGGGCGGCAAAGCTCTTAAGGACTTGCTATTATTTTCTCTGAAATTCACTTTATTTATTTGGGATTTGTTTGGGGGAGGGGGGTTTAAGTGGGTGGGATGGTATGATTTTGAAAGTTTCCACACAGAGCTAGCTACATTTAAGTGTGGTGATAGTGTGGGAATGTGCACATTCTATTAGAGATGACCCAGTTTTTGCGATTTCCCCTTATTTTAAGTCAGAGAGCCTTTGGCCCAGGTAAATAGAGGACAGAAAAACCCAAATGTGTTCAATTTTTGGAAAATAGGGCGACGAAATGCTAATGAAAAAGGAGATTACCGATCTTAAAGAGCATCAAATTGAATGCAAAAATATCATCAAAATCGGTACTTCCCGAATAGTGAAGTCAAATTGTTAGGGGGAAATAATTGAAAGAACTTGTCCTATTATAATGCCACCTCCTGTTGGGTTGTCTACTCCTGTTACCATTCATCTGTCCAAGATTCTGCGATGTTATAACATTTTATTTTGGACCTGAAGTCACTTTGGTGACACACTACCGTTGATCTTTTTTTTTTTGACCGACCATCATTGTGATACAGAGTGCCATCTCACCAATTAGTATTAATAATCGACTTGAAACCTTTTTTTTTTTCCTTCCCCTGGCCATTGTACTGAAAATGACCCTTGTTGAATTAATATTAATGATGCAATGGTGATTTTTAAACTGTTTTATTTATTTTATATATTTTAGTATCAGTTGGAAGAGAGCAAAAGGGTTAGCCGTTTAAAAAAGTCAATTATTAAGTTGACAATGAGCTAAATAATGTCAACAATAGCAACAACTTTTAGCGGCATCCATATCTTAACTTAGTTATTTTTCCTATCTTCCCTTGCTCCCTGTGGCAAATCAACTTGAAACTTGAGTTATAAAGAGGGTTCACACTGGTGTTGAGCGACAAAGGGAAGAGAGGTGAATCATTTGCATGCGTTGTCTGCTCCACACAGCCTGAATGTGCAATGGCTCGACTTGATAGGCATTGATGGCTGGCACTGAACAATGCTCGCTGTAACAGTACCATGTAAACATCCTGGACTATTGTATAACTCACCTACTTTCACTAACTAGGTAACTAGGGGTAACTGGCTTATGTCAGCTGCTAGTGCTTACAACATCTCTATTTATAGGCTGACTGCCTTACCTCAACAACTTGTAGTTTGCACCATCTTGATGAATAAAGTGTATTCAGTCTTGAATCTGAATCTGAACTAGAAACTCGTTGTTCCCTCTCTCTCTCTGTTATATTTATATGAGTACTTACTTTATATTATATTAAATAACCTTACACTCGCAAAAGCTGACGGAAGATGAAATAAATAATAATAATAATGAATCAATCGGAAAGAAATTATGCATGCCAAAACATTGATAAACGTTGATAATATACAGGTTGGCGTATAACAATCTCGTCCTCCAATGAGAAGTGGGGGCCATCTTTGAGTGACATTTCGAAGGAAGCCTTGGACAGGAATGACGTGAAAAGCAGACGCTGAATATTATAGGCCCTGTGCCTCTCAATCAAGGAGTGATTCAAGTTTGTCGATTTTGGAAATGATGATTTTTCCCCTCTTTTTTTCATTTCAGGTTTGGAAGGAGAAATCAAGAATATTATGACATCCTTGAGAGCCGTCGGGGAATTGCAGAACCCGGCTATCCGTGAAAGGCATTGGGAGGAACTAATGGAGGTGACAAAGGTACGCACTGAGGCGATGCAGATGATGGAAGGTTTAACTCCCGATCACAAACAATTTTGGAATGGCGGAAATTAGTTAGTCTGAAAATACACGAAGATCATTCTATTTATTTTTTGTTTGTTTGGGAGAAAAAAGACGACGAGATAACATTTGAATGGGGATTTACTGATCTGATACCCTCTTAAGTGTTATCTCCTCGTTTTATTGATTGTTCAGTACTTTATGAATAGAAAGGTCAAGGTGAGAAAAAATCAGTGGGATGACTTGTGTTGTCCCAACCATTTTCATTGTTTTTATTTATAACTGAGTGATTGTAAACGGACGTGAAACACTTGGTGTGAAGTGTACACTAAAATGCACCTAAGTAATGTTGATTTGATATTAAGTCCCTGGCAACAAAATGGGTAGAAACTCAATGCAATGGGTCCACAGGAGGGAACTTTTCAACAAATACTTCAACTTCAAGGACAAGATGTTACAGGCTCAGTTTTTCAAAATTTCAGTTAACCTGTATAAGACAAGATAAGAAGATAGATTTCCTTTGATAATTGATCCATGAAGAAAATTGAAACATTAATCTTGGATACATTCTTGTCTATTCTCTCTGTTTATACTTTGCAAGTATTGTGAAGTCAATGTTCTACAGGCTTACAGAATGTAAATTACAATTGAACAGTTTGCAGGCAAAATGAGATAAACGCCAATTTAAAAAACCTGAATTTTTAACTCAGTTTTAGAGCTTGAAAAGAGAGCACCACTTTTTTAAAATAGAAACTTGAGCATTTGTATGCTGGAACAGAGTACTATGGCTGCTTATTGTTGGTTTTCAAAAAAACTTGCACTTGGTGCTCTGGTATTTTTAAAATGTGGAATGCCTCAACATTGTAAATTTGGATTTATCTTATTTTGCCCCCGAAACTTTTGAATTATAAAGTCCATCGGTCGGAGTGGTTGTATGATTTTTTTTTGGGGTGTGTATAAGACGATTGGTGTTGTAACACATGTAATGTCCTTTTGGGAATGGATGAATAATAATGTATCATCTTATCTTATCCTGTCATAAAGTGTAGAATAGCAATAAGTCTCATTTTACATTGCAACTGTTGATTTAGAAAAAGCGTCTTAAAATTGTGTCTGGATGTTTTACATTTAAAGAAGATATCACATTGAAATCGTCGCTCAAAGCTCCAAACATTTTAAATATGTGTTTGTTTATCCAGTCCCTTTTATACCGCAAAAAGCAGTGTAGGGGCCAGCCATATGTCAAGCTCTGAAGGGTGCAAATGACAAATGGAAGTAAAT
>JARFNW010103871.1:0-12862 GCA_031763155.1 Dirona albolineata
AGAGAATAGGTCTATCAGTATCTCCTTACAGACTCACAAGAGAATAGGTCTATCAGTATCTCCGTACAGACTCACAAGAGAATAGGTCTATCAGTATCTCTGTACAGACTCACAAGAGAATAGGTCTATCAGTATCTCCTTACAGACTCACAAGAGAATAGGTCTATCAGTATCTCCGTACAGACTCACAAGAGAATAGGTCTATCAGTATCTCTGTACAGACTCACAAGAGAATAGGTCTATCAGTATCTCCTTACAGACTCACAAGAGAATAGGTCTATCAGTATCTCCGTACAGACTCACAACAGAATAGGTCTATCAGTATCTCCGTACAGACTCACAACAGAATAGGTCTATCAGTATCTCCGTACAGACTCTCAACAGAATAGGTCTATCAGTATCTCCGTACAGACTCTCAACAGAATAGGTCTATCAGTATCTCCTTACAGACTCACAACTGATATATTTGGTTCTCGTTAAACAAACAGTGTTTTTACTCATTTATAATTAACAAAAATATTAAGAAAATAGGTTTTACCTGAGTTAGCATCTTGTAACACACTCACAACTGATTTATTTGGATCTCGTTTTAAATCAAACAGTGTTTTTACTCATTTATATTAACAAAATATTTTTCTAAATAAGTTTTACCCGAGTTGGTATCTTGTTACAGACTCACAACTGATTAATTTGGATCTCGTTAAACAAAAGGTGTTTTGTGTGTTTGAAGTAACAAAGAAGATTAAGAATGATTGATCTTGTCAAAAGCAAGGTATCATTTGATCCCAGGTTGTTGGTTTTGAGGTTTATTGTATTATTCATACTGGCTTTTTCTTTGTCACCGATTCCTCATCATCAGTATTATTTTTACTCTTCTCTATCTGAGCACTCTTCAATCGAGATATTTTAATTTATTATCAGTTTGATTTTGATTTTTAATTTTGTTATGTTGTAAAAAATCTAGAATCTCGTATAACATGTAGATATCTGTTCTAGCTTTGTTGAAGTAAGCCGGTGAGATGGTGAGTTACGAGGGAGTTTTACCAACCATATTTATCTATATCAAAAAATAATTATTTCTTTTGTTACATTGAACTTTGAAAAAAAAACCAAAACAACAAAGGTTGTGCAACGAAGAAAGATGCTACAAACCAGGGATTTTTTGGGGGTTTTTTGTGAGTAAATGATGTCTTCATTCAATAGCTTCATGAAAAATAATTTGTTTTCATAAAAATCTCTATTTTATGATACAATTGGACAAAGCAATGCTGTGACATTATCATAAGTAACGACTGACTTGACTAAAAATGGGGATGCAAATTTTGGCGTTTCTAAAGGGAAGAATGTGTGATCACCTTTCCTTCCCCGTTAGTAGCTAAGAAAACGGTATCAAAGTTGAGACATGCATGTCAGCAACAATATCATGTTGCAAAATAATAGTTTTCAGCTATGCAAACCAGAGAGCCTGAACAATAACAAATGTATGGCACCTAAAGGATGAAGAATATGTTTTTTTAATAGTTATGACGATTCAGATGACAATACATGGCTTGATAAATGTAGAGAAGAGAAGATCGAGAGGGAGGTGGAGGGGAGATTACATGGAGCATCAGTGTAAGAGATTCGCATCAAAGAGAGATCGGCCAAGATGGTGCATAGTAAGCAATACCAGTCTGGTAAATATATGAAGTCTTTTTTTTATAAGGAAAGGGACTGTTACTGTTATAGAAACCATGTAGTTATACAAGTCGAGGCTGATTTTTGAAAGAGGTTAAACAGTAGCAGAAAGTAAGTCTGCTTAAATAACGAACCCTATAAATGCTTTCATACGCATTGTTACCCATACTGTAATTTGAAAAAGTACTGCTTTGTTTTGCAATGGGCACGTTAAGACATGACCTGTGGAAGCTGTATGGGCTGAGATAAGGTATGACTCATTGCTGTGAGATCCTCTCCGGGAACCCAATGTTAAATTCACATTGCTCTGGTGTGATACAGTACAGGACTTTCCGCGAAATGATTTGACAATTTTTGTAATTTTTCATTCCCGGAAGTTAGGATTCCACGCCATTAGCACCCCCCCCCCCCCCTCTTCGTATGCAGTCGACGATAAAGTGCATCATTTGTATCATCAAGCGATCCTTGATTGTTTCCTATATATAGGTACCTATGTAGTGTGAGAAAATAATGTTTGGGTATAAATAAATTTTATACATATTCAGCCGATCACCTGGCTGTCCTTTATTCTGTACTACAATAAACACTTACTTCCCAGCTCTGCGTTTTTGGCAGTAACAGCCTTACATGGCGATCAGGGCAGCAACATGTGGGATTAGTCGACCTTGTCTGTTCCAATGTTCCAAGTCGGTAAGGGCTGCCTTTCGGCCTATTTACGGTTCGATGTTGGGTTGCTTAGCAGTATAAATAGATGGGAAATAAAACTTGCCTCTTACTTATGAATTTTACATTTTTTAAATATTGGATCCTATGTCTCAATATATTTTTGCCAAGTCAAATTCTTAAAAACGATGTTCTTGTTTTTTTCTTCATGACCGCTTCCAATAATTAATTTGTCCGTCCCTTTCATCTCACAGAATAGGAAATTAACTGAAGCGACAAGCAACGATTTTAGTGGCACAATTTTCACATTGTATTGTCACTTTAAAAAATGATAAAATAATGGCAAACACTCAATAATCTCACTATTTACGCCATTTTGTGTTAGTTTTTTTTTAAAGCGACCTACACCGTCTGGGCAATGGGGCCTGTTGTCGCTTCTGTTTAATATTCCATATTGTGCGTTCTATCACACCTTGTCAGACTTATAATTATGTACGTTCTCCAAAAGTAACAGGAGGCTTGATGTATGTTATTATAACAAACAGTATACCCTATTTATTCCTGTTACTTACTTTTATCATTCCCAATGTTTTATCCTTGCCTTTTACCACATATTAAAGCTACTAAAATAAATAAAAATTTCTTGCAAAATTTTGTTATGATTTAATTATTTCTTAATGTCTTTAATCTGTTTGTCTGTGATGAGCGATATTGCCCCGCCTCACCTAAGGAGAGAAGAAGCAAACCAAAAATGGGTATAGAGAGCGAAGGCAAAGGAATAAAAAGATTATTGAAGATACTCCAACAACCTCCCCCCCCCCCAACCATGCTGAAGTCCGCATAGAATTTGTATAGATAGAAGACTTATAACATTACGGAAGCTCTGAGAGATGAATGGGATAGGAATGGAATACACCCACAGGAGGTGACATTGTAATTAACCCTTGCCAAAGACTTCATGGAAACGCAAACACTGGGCCACCTCCTACAGACGGCAAAACAGCAAAACATATGCACAAATGGGGACTTCTGAATTCATCAACGTGCCCCAAATGATACGGTGGACCCCAGGACACTACCATCTGATATTATTACAATGCCCAGTAACGAGGCTAGATGGTGACTGTACTATACCACTGTAAAAATAAACTTGATCGTGTCTACCAACCTAGATCAACATCCATAAGTGATTAACGCGCTGGCTTTGGGATACGAATCCTCAGTTGGACAGTTCTCGGGACTGTTCATAGTTCACAAGGTTCCGTCCCACAAGTCAGATCACAGATGGACTTATTACAGGAAGTGTTACCTTTGACATGACTTCACAGTATGGCTTTAAATTAAAAACTAGCAACACCTAGAAAAGTTTGTTGTGATTATTTTGACATTGTTCTAATAACAATACCCATTTTGTGACGACATCTCATACTGTCTGCCAACTTCATGTACAGCTTACACAGGTTTAGAATAGTTTTAGTTACTGTACATGTACTGGCCCATCCAAATTGATCACCTGCATCAAAATTCATGTGTTTTGGTGAGAGTGAGAGAGGAGGGGCTGTCGTGATAGTAACAATGCCGGGGTGGGGGGGGGGGGGGGGGTCTAAGATATCGAAACACCCTGTATGTAAATTTAGAGACACTTAATGAGGAATGTAAACAAAGAAACAAAACTTGATACAATATAAATAAGTACACCTACATAGCGTAAAACAAACCGGAAACAAAGCAAATTTCAGCCATTGCTGCAAATCAAGGTAGACCTACTGGCAGGAAAAGGTGTTAATTAACCAAAAAAATAAACAAAACCGGTGGTTTCTGGATTTGTATGCATATCCCGGTTCAGCTTTATTGCAATGACAATGTATCAAATTTTCATAGGGTAACAATATTATCAATTTACATTCATTTTATATTAAAAATTGTCCCATCTATTCTACACGTGGTAGTTAAATGGTTTTCCAAAGGAGAAGAGACAATAGGAATGAGACCAATCCAAACAAAGTCATCGTCATAGCGACAAGGGAAAAAAATGGAAATAAAATACATCGACAATAATTTGCAATTATTACAACTAAGTAAGAAAAGATCATCGCTAACGCTTCTAGAAGTTAACTGGTGCAAAAGGTAACGATTTGAGTGGCGATTCATTTGTTTTAAATCCTATTTAACATACTAAAATGAAAGAGTCACAACTATTTCTGGCAAACAAGAATTGAGAAACCAAAAATATTAAAGCAAAAATCAAGACCATATCCCAAGTGATTACTCTAAAAACAAGAAAAAACAAAAAAAAGAATGAATTTCCACCAAAATTTGAGCACATAAGATTGGATATCGCCGCCCAAGAAGGGGACTCTTGCTAATCAGCTTACAAAAACACTTGATTCACCCAGACTGAACATTTAATGAGATCAAGGTGAGTGATAAAGATGGGTTTTGAAGTCCTTATCCCTGTACAAGTACAGGCTCAAAGACTCTACATCATGTATCCCCCAATACTCAAAGTCCTCAAATCCCCGGGGAGAAAGCCTGTAATGTGCAACATCATACTAACGTACTAATTGGCACATCATAAGGCAGAAATAAAGTGTGATGCATAAACGATCAATGCACAGTAACAATACTGTTTCACTTCATGATACAATACAATAAAGCTACATCCCTCTGTCCTAAAAAATTGTTAAAAGTGATGCTACAATAACAAACAATTAATATTCCACATATTGCACATTGCAGCTAGCTGTTAAGAGTGGTGTAAAATAACATTAAAAAAATAAAAAATCAAAGGCACATAAAAAATATTCTAAGTAAAAAATAAAAGTATCATTATTTTTGTCCACAGGGGCTCTTTGTCTTTAGAGTTAAATTTTTAAAAAGAATGAAATAACCCGAGCGTCAGCCGCCGAGCGGCATAGCAATGCAGGCAATAGGAGTTAATGATGCCGAAGGACAGACTCGGTTAGTGCAATGTCTTTACCTCTCGCCCACCGCACCCCAGCCCTTCAAATTTCTCTCTTTGTCATTGTCACTCATTGTCAGCACTTGTATCAATGAGGATGATATGGAAGGAAGCAAAACAATTCAGAGATGCCAAGTCAAGACATATGATATTTTGATATGAATAGGCCATTTACAATACTCTACTGATTGGGTATTGTACAAACAAAATTAAATTCACATCAAAAGATTGTCTCATAAAAATGTGCACTTTAATAATAATAATAATAATAATAATAATATAATAATAACAATAATAATGATAATAATAATAATAATAATAACAATAATAATAATAATGATAATAATAATAATAATAATAATAATAATAATAATAATAATAATAACAAAAATGCATTTCTTATAATAACAATAATAATAATAATAATAATAGTAATAATAATAATAATAATAATAATAATAGTAATAATGATCATAATAATAATAATAACAATAATAATAATAATAATAATAATAATAATAATAATAATAATAACAATAATAATGCATTTCTTATAGCGCCTAATGTCCACATAAAATGAGCTCAGTGACATTTTACAATAGAAGAATGAACAATAACAAGCGGTACACAAAGACATTCCATAATTACTGTCAGTGAAATAACACTTTACAGCCAGACAATTGAAAATATATAACACATACTAAATAAAACATAATATCAAAAACATTATTCCAAATCATAAGCTTGACAAAAGAATTCTGTTTTGAGACATTTGTAAAAACTACTCTGGCCTCGTTCTCGTTCTACAACTAATATTATTCCACAGGCCAGGATTGACGAAGCTGAAAATGTTTCCACTAAAATTTGACGCCCTAGTCATTTTGTTCAGTAAATGTGCCTGTGACGATCTTAAAGAACACTAGGTTGATAATATCATTGAAGAATCTCTCGCAAATAACCCAAATGATAGATGACAAATTATTGATCCAATTTTAAGATTGAGTCATGATTTCAAAATACATATTTTACTTAACAGGCAACCAGTGAAGATTTTCTAAAAACAAGTGTGTTCTGTCCATTCTTTTTTGATAATGTAATTAACCTAGGCAGCCTTATCTCAAAATTTCTGGAATCTACCAATGTCAAAATAAGGACAGCAATGAGCTGTGTCTGAAAAAAATAGGCAACTTCTGCTAAGATAGGAGAGATAAATTTGTCCAAGATAGCGGTTTATATGAGTAACTAACTACATGGCAAGTTTTTAAACAATTTTGTCACGTCCAGCCTGCCCTTGTTCTTTGTCAGGAAACTCTGCCAGAAACTTGCTCAGTCCAAACTCCTGCTAGGTCACATTAGATACATAGAGTAATTATTATTTTCTAATAGCAAACAAAGGTTTTATAAAACAGCTGTCAGGGTGAGATTGGTTATATCTAGGCAGTGCCTCAGCTTCTCCATCTGAGTGGAGAGATGACATGCCATGGTTTTATCCTTGGCAGCACATTGCTTTTCTATATAATAACAAATGCCAGTTTAAATATTTACAACGAATATACAAAACAGTAAAGACGTAATTTACATTTATCAAATTCATCACATTCATTTGTCTCTATCATATCATGGATTTCATGTCAGTATCTGTAAACATGTTGTGCATCTCCGACAATAAATATGACAAAACAAAAAAAAATAGTCAAGGATTGTAAATAAATATATTTATCAAATAACAAAATGTTACGTGCATACAACAAAATCCTAACATGAAATCTATAATCTAAGCAGTTGATAATAAAATTAAATGTGATTGAAGACTAAATGTGAAAACTGCATTAACAAGGTTGATTCCTTTAAGTTTTTCTACATTGAAGATAACATGAAAAAAATATTCTTGACTTGCAAAACAAAAGTGGTTTCTCTAGCGAAGTTGAACAGATGTATCATGAAAATAACTTTTGAAATTATAGCCCACAATGTTAAACACATGACAATATCAATATAACACTTGAGAAAGAAAAATAAATACTGGCACGTCTTTGAAAGATCAATGAATATCAATCAGCCATATTGCAACAACTGATTAAAGGTTTAAACGCACTTTAAAAAAATGAGCATTAAAGACGGGAGAGAAAAAAATCATCAAGGACCACAAAAGTAAAAGGGAATCAAACTTCAACATTTTTAAAATCAACATTCCTTTCTTTCATAAACAAAACCTACTTACTCCAGACGGACATATAATAACTAAACCTGAAAACTTTGCAGCCTTAACCTCAAACGTTACTTGACCTTGAACCCTAGGGTTAAGCTCTCCTCTTATGGGCCATGAAGATGTCTTTGATCAACTTACTCTCCACCACCGGCACTTCTTTCTTGTGATGCATAGAGGGGTTATTGGGGTTCTCCGACTGGTACTCTCTGGCTACTTTGCCACAAACGTATGAAAGCCCTCGCAACAATGAGACATGCTGAAGAACGTTACTGTCAAACAATTTGCAAAGACACTGAATGAACCAAGCTCCTGTTTTCCGTCTCCAGGCGTAATGACCTATCATCAAATAGGAAAAAAACCAAAATAAAAATCAATACAAGTCGTCGGTGAAGGAATAAATAAATCATATCAAACAACATCAGTTGTTGAGTTCCTTTGTTGGACATTGGCTTTCCCTCCAAGTACGATGATGGAGGGTATTCACCAATACTAACGTCAATAGTTATAAAACATCTTTTTCACAAAAATCCAGTTTCAGGGAAAAAATACGATTTTGTTTTCATTTCCGTTTAATCACTTTCAAATCTATTACTTTTAATTCATTTGAAATAGCAGACATTAAAGCATTAAAGAAATTAACATATTCATTTATGCTATAGAAATGCATTTCATTATTATTATTATTATTATTCAAATTTATGCAGGAATTTTCACAAAGAAGTTAAATCATAAGATGGGGATTGATAATTAGAATCAAAATCGCAAACATAACTCTTTAAACAATAAAAAAAAAAGACATTTTGTCATTGTACGTTAGTATAGCCTGCTAAGTTAGCCCAGAGGAAGTGGGCTTGTTTCCTGTTCACGGCGAGGCAGAGTTGCCGTGGTAGGCATGAGTTCGATTCCCCCGGTCGCCGAAAATCTTTCTATTTTATGTTCTTGTCTTTCATTTCACTGGTACTGTTACATTATCCCACTATCATTCTGTCTACTAGACCATCGGTGCCCACTCCCTCTTCATTTATTAAAATGTCGGAAAAGCCTGTAAAACAACATTGAAACCCAACAAAGAAAAGACTGTTTTCTTGTGAAAAACAACCTATATATCTACAGCCTACTTAGAACTAAATCCCTTCCACACCGAAGACTGAACGCCTCTCCACCTAATCCATGCAACTCTCAGTCAAAGAATTTGATTGGTTAAATCTTAAACTTACCAAGGACTAGTACAAGCAGAATGGCTTTGAGATTGAACCCCAAACGAATGAGAAAGAGGGGAAGAGCAAAAGCAACGTGGAGGAAAAAGGTAGAGACAGATGTCAAGAGAGTGGGAAAGTCATGGTCACAGCTGGAGAAATAAGGATAGGACAGGCCCCAGAGGAGAGTTACTGTTGATGGTCTATGCTCCCTGGGCAGTGTAAAAAACGTGAGAATGACGAACTCCAAAGGAAAATGGACCCACTCTGAGAGAGCATTTAGCCATCTATTTAGAAATGTTACAATGCATGCAAAGCTGGTACAAAAAGTAAACAAATTGTGCGCATTTCTCCATTTGGCACATAAATCTCACCTGGAGGCGTAGCATACATGATTAGGCAATCTTGATACAAAGGTGTCGGACTGACAGAAACTGCCTTCATCGAATGCCTCATCGCATCTGTCGTGTCCGCCACACCTTCTGTCTCTCCCTTGGCGTCTGTCAAGTCGCGTGGTTGGTTGTACTCGGGAGGATCTACACTGCTGGAAAGTGAAACTTGCCGTTCTGGAAGAGGGGCCGTCTTCTGTGGTGATGTGTCCTTCGGGGTAGTTGTTTGCTGGGAAGACTTGTCTGTCTCATCCTCCTGTCCATCTCTCGCGTCCCTTGCACCGCCTACCTGCCTCAAATGTGGGGTTGACTTTGCCTGCCTTTTGACCAGGATAGCCTGTCCGTCATCATATTTGTCCCCGCGACATGCCTGAAATCATCACAATTTTTCAATTAAAACTCTAATGCTACGGCAACATTTCACTATATCAGCCTTCAAATGCATCCGCAAAAACATAAAAACATACCAAACATCTCACCTATTACAGTGAAAATAGGCCATGCACTGTTCATTCACTTGGATAATGAAGTTTTATAATCTTTTATAAATCATAGTTTCCAAGAGACAATAATTTCCCCTAATAGCTCCAATACAATCATAAAAGTATTACCACTTGCACCTTAAATGAAATCTCCTTTAATACATTACCTGTATAAAGAACAGTCGTGGCTTGTTTCTCAAACTTGGGCAGTTTTGATCGTTGAACATTTCCACCACAGCCCTGGTTGCCAGTGCCTTTCCGTCCGTGCCGAAGAGGAGGTCCAGCCGCACGCTAGTACCCATCCTGTCCCACTCCTTATCGCTCCATGTCTGGTCTCCGTGGGACAAAATGGAACAGGCAAAACAGTCAGCATTCATGTGATCATAATCCTTGATAGCTGAAAAAATAAAATAAAAAGATTTTTAAAATGATATGTATTAAATAAAAATACAAATGAAATCATTATTATAAAACATAACCACAATCACCATCCTCTATAGTTTTCCAATGATCCACCAATCTCCCTCCTTCAGGCCATGATACAACTATTCCATCTCAACTCTTGAAAGGGGGGTGGGGGGCTTACTTAATAGTATTATCTAATACGGATTTAACAAAACTTTAAGGGAGCATTCATTTGTTTTTCGGACAGCAAAAGTCTGGAACGGCCTAAAAACTGAAACTAGAACTGCTTGTTCAGTTAATAGTTTTAAAAATGGGATTGACCAGGAGTTAAATTCTTTGATGTATGTATTTGATGATTGAAAATGATGGTTAAATTCTTTGATGTATATATTTGATGACTGAAAATGAAAATGATGAAATGATAGAAAGATTTAACATATCTTTAAGGGGGTGTTTTTCTGACGGCAAAAATCTGGAACGGCCTGAAAACAGAGACTAGAACTGCTTGTTAATAAAATGGGATTGACAAGGAGTTAAATTCTTTGACGTATATATTTGATGATTAACATTATATTATCAGTAAGTGATTGTTTATAATGTTTATGACTAAAGTGATAGGGTGAGTGATTGTTTATAATGTTTATGACTAAAGTGATAGGGTGACAAAGGCCATTTAGGCCTACTTAAAACCCTTATGGTATGGTAATACAAAATAGTTGTAAAAAACATGGGTCACAATGAAGTGTATTTTACGGGTGCCTGTCCAAGTTCAGAGAATACAATTTAAAAAAACATACCATATTTTGCATATTTCAGATTTTGGGAAACTTGAAGGTGTTCTTTGATTCTTAGTTGTCTTAGGTAAACCTTGCAGTGGGCTCATCACCTGCTCGTCTTTAATTTTTGATGCAGAGTCTTTCTAGCCATGTGTAAGGTGATGAGTGGTGTAAGTCCTCATTGACATTTAGATTTACTTCCATTTGTCATGTGGACCCTTCAGAGCTTGACATATGGACTGACCCCTACACTGCTTTTTGCAGGACTCGATAAACAAACAAACTTAGGTAAACCTGATTGTTTTAGATATTTTACCATATCTGTATTCCCCTGGCTGTATTTTAATTTCATTGACATTGATAGAAAACTGCTGATGTTATCTACGTTTTAGACTGTTTTTCTTTTCTCCCAGTCAACTTGTATTTATCCAAATTCCATACCTGATCTCAAAACTTCCACCATTTTCCAAGCGGGCAAATCATGGAACAGCAACACTTCAAACCCTAGTGCTTTGAATGAATGATAGAGAGATGAGGCGTCGTAGGAAGAACCTGGTCTGTCACCAAACTCCCGGGATCGACTGAAATCTTCATTATTGATTATGACAGCCAGTCCTCTCTTTGGATGATCAAAATCATAATTATCACTGGACCACTCCGTCTCTGAAGCCATATTCTTGGGATGATGTAACTTTGGCTGAGGCGACTTTGGTTTATTTTCTGTGAAATCTTTTTCTGAGACGTCTTCACGTCTGAAATACAAAATGATGTGAAAAACTGTTTAATAATAATAATAATATACATTTATATGGCGCCACATCTCGACAATGTCAAGCTCTGGGCGCTTTACATGGCAAAAATATAATTTATACATTAACGTGGTTTTAATGGAAAGTAATATGTCTTAAGACGGGGTTTAAACGTTTCCAAGGATCCAGATTGCCGTAAAGATAAAGGTAAACTATTCCAATAATATCTTTACCTCATAATATTATGATCCTATCGTCAGGAACACGACATACTTTCTATGAAAACCATAATATGCTGATCTCACGACAAGACTAAATGAGTTGCATGTCGGTACTTCCTGATCGGGGAAACGATATAATAATAATAATAATATGTATAATATCATAATGACAAAATGAATGTGGAGCGGATACGTACAGCAGTTGGTACTGTGTTGATAGTCTTAAGTTGTTTTTTTCTTCCTTGGACAAGACAATTAACTCCTTTTGTCCACATTGCAGCGGTGCACCTCGGCTGACGCTTGTTTTATTTCGATCTTTTTTTCTAATTATACCCTTAAGGCAAATGTCATTGTGGATAAAATAAAGGCAAATATTTTTATTTAATCGAATTTAAGTCATAGCGCTCAAGTCCTCAATAAATAACGCTTAACCTTTACCACCACTCGTGGGTCTAACTGACCCTCCCCTTAATATACATATTCAGGCACTGTGTCTTTGAATGAATGAATAGCCTCTTGAGACTCTAAATTCTAGTATGATTGCTTCAATCATTTTTCTACCTGTGTGTGATGTTCTTTTCTCAGTTTTCTCAAAGAGAGATATGTAAGTCACACGAGGAGTGAATTATTTGAATGTTGTAAGCACGACCTACATACTTAAATTTGACAATGTCCTGGTGACCCAGAAACAGGTCAATGTTTCTCAGACAAGGAAAATAACGGATCACCGAGTAAACGAAATCCATTGTTATTGACTACGTGTTTGTCGGGGCGAGGAAAGGTCAACTTTCTTTCTAAGAAAACGTTAATACTTCATAATGATTTCTCGGAATTGGCGAAGATCACTTCCGTCTCCTGGTGATTCAAATAATAACTCGGTAGATTAGTTTGGATTTTGTTGTTGCCAAAAGAAGACAGCGAGACCAGAGACGACTATAGAGTTGTTGGCTCGATTACGGTTGGCAATGCACAGGCCGGGGTCTAGATGAGGTCAAAGGTGGATTTTGACCAGACTATAAGTCATGATGAGGATACAGTATTGTTGCAGTGCTTAAATAGACAATGTTCATATTCATAGCATGTCATAAGGCCTTTTTCGTCGGGCACATCCACCCCCCCCCCCCACCCCCCCC
>JARFNW010103981.1:0-12861 GCA_031763155.1 Dirona albolineata
TTTTTTTTAAACCCCCCCCCCCCCCCCCCCCCAAGGATAACGAATATTGATTCATCAACTCTCACGTACCTAGACTTGGGATCCTCCTCATTCCCACCATAACTGTATGACCAGGGTCCAAAGGTCTCCTTCTGCCCCCTCCCTCCGTCCCACCCATCGTGATCCGCCTGGTTTCTCAGAAGGATGTTTGTGTAATCGTCACCCAATTCCCCCAGCGGATGACGATGTCTGTCGTGCGACCTAGAAAAATATAAAAGGACAATTCAAAAATCTAAAAAGTGTATATGTGTGTGGGGAGGGGGGGGGGAGGTTATAAGATATAAGAGTTGCAACCATTGCAAAGATCTAAAACCAATCTTTCAATTTTATACTGAAATTTTTTGGGGATACAAACAATTTTCTTAATACAGGGTAACACAGTATTAGTCACAGCAAAATGTATAAAAAAAATCAAAATCTTTTATCATTAGAATCTTGGTGTAAACTGTAAAAGACAAGTAAAACCAACAAACCCGTCAGTCAAGTCATCAGTGTGTGAAGAGAAAGCCACTTTCTTGGAATTCTTGATGGCAGGCTTAAGAGGCTGGAAAAGAAGATTAATACTAAATTGACTATTACTAAATTAACCAACAAACCTCACTTACCTTTGTCCATATTCTACTTTTAAAAAATCCCAACAAAGTATTGTTTATTATTGCAACCATTATGGCTTAAAATGACCATTTATCGAGTCTCTCATGGGATAATTTTTATGATTCATTTTAAAGTCAGCATCTCCCTTAACACTTTCTCTACCATGGTCACAATATTGTGTTGAGTCAATAGGCACTGTCATAGAAAACTCTTCATGACTGAAGTTAGTTATTGTGTTAAGTTATCACCAAGGATAATCTAAGGACTAATGTTGAAAATTGTTTTCACACATACCACTTTTATTTACGACTGCCTTGAAAATATTGCCAGTATTCTAGAAAAAAAAACCTTGATAGTGAAAGCGTTAAAAAACATCTGTCTGCAAAATAGGACTACAGGCTTTGAATCTTTGACATGTATTGAATCACTTCACGTCTAAGCCAGGAATCATATGAGGGATGATTTTGAGATGCGGAATGGCACATTACCTATAGTTGGAAAGAACTTCTTAAAACGATAAGTCAAATGTAATTTCATTTTCCCTCGCAAAGATATAATGCTAAAACACAGCTGATAAAATGTTGACTGACCTCTCCTCTCATCATGCCCTGTGCGTTCAATTCCTTGGCTAGACGTACACCGTCACTCGGGATGGTTGGTCTCGGTCTATCTCTGGAAAACAATGTGATAATAACAACAACAATAATAATAATAGTAATAATAACAACAATTCCCAAAATAATAATACCACTGTGCTAATAATTGCAATGATCAAAATCTTAATAGTCTATTTAATCAACAGCCCTCATTCCTCTATTTAATAAACAGACCTCATTCCTCTAGTTAATAAACAGACCTCATTCCTCTATTTAATATACAGCCCTCATTCCTCTATTTAATGAACAGAAAGGGATATTTTTAAAATGTATTTGAAGCAACAATACTTTGTCCTCCATTAAATATCACATCAGACTCATGCACTTATCAATCATATTATATTGACAAGCATTAAAAAAACTGTTTTAAACATTTTTTCCTATGTACTCTTATGTTGTGAATATACAATTTTTAGAGGGTAGGGATGGAGGAGGGGAGAGGGGGATGGCGGAGGGGAGGACGGCACTGGAGGAGGGGAGAGGGGGATGGCGGAGGGGAATGGAGGATGTTGTTTGCTAGATCTGAGTCAGTTCCACTAAATCTTCGGACACCCATTTCCGAATGGACAACAGCCATTACATG
Source organism: Dirona albolineata (assembly GCA_031763155.1). Taxonomy (NCBI): domain Eukaryota; kingdom Metazoa; phylum Mollusca; class Gastropoda; order Nudibranchia; family Dironidae; genus Dirona; species Dirona albolineata. The sequence goes on from JARFNW010103981.1 coordinate 1,873, forward strand.
GTCATTGATTAGTACATTTAAAACTTTCCTAGCCAAAACAAACTTTCCCACATGCATAACTCCTTGGAGAAAACCCAAAGACCTACGTGGTGTCGGAAACATCCAAGTCTAGCGGTGCCCGTCCAAGGGTGGGGCTGGTTTGGAGAGCCAATCGTGTCATGGCCGCCGTTCTCTCGACCAAGTCACGCAGTTCATTATAAGAACTTGAAAGGCCTTTCACTAGGGTGGGCTCACGTTTTCTAAAGATGAAAAATTATGAAAAATCATAACAATAACATGCACATACAAGCAAAATTTATTGAACAGTTAAAGTAATAATAAATAGAGATATGAAAAGTTATGTGGTGTAAGGAATTGATAAAAAACAGATTGATGCTAAGATCTAGGATCATATCCATATGGAGTCTATATATTTTCAGTAGCTATTTAAAGAAAGTTTTTACTTGTAAAATTCAGACTTGAAGATATGCATCATTTATTAGGAACACAAATATGCTAAGGTAACAGACACATTCACTTTTATATCAAGTGTTTCCTATTTATTCATGTTTTGCACCACAAGAGTGTCTTTTAAAACAAGCGTGGATTTCACTGTCTAATGCCATAGGTATATATACAATGGACAGTCACATCCGCGGCCCTACCTTCCAAGGTCAAGGTCACCTTTCCCCGGACTGTTGGTAGGGGTGTGGTAGTCAATGGGTCCAACGGTGGATCGGAAAGGAGCGTCCACGTCTTCGTCCCTCGTGTACTTGGGTGGAGGCATGGAGGCAGAAAAGTCTGGGATTGGAAAACGAGAAATGGGTGTGACGGATGGTGGGGTTGTATTCATGACTTCACTTTCACTTCCACTGACAATATCAAAGCAATTGGACTTAAAGACTGAAAGGTCCTGGAGGGTCGTTACTCCCATCCGCCATATTGAAGACAACAAGATAAAAATAAAGATAATGATGTGTTTATAGTCCCATACAGTTATAGTCCTGTATAACTGTACAAGTACAAGCCCCAAGCATGCCGTGTCATTCAATATCCTTCTCAACTGTTATGAGAGCATACAGTGTAGCAGCCTGTTAGGCTAATCAAACTAACATATATAGACAACATCTTTCTCTGTCGGTAGCTGGGCACTCATTCACCCTTGATTCGAGTGAGAAAAAAATGTGTAAAGAGTCTTAGAGTCTTTCCCATGGACTCAACATCAGTAGCTTCAGCCAGGATTTGAATTTGAGACCTCTTGATCTTGAGTCAAGTATTGACGAAACACTCAGCCACAGATGCCACATCAATATCACCAAAGACGCTGATGCTACGGATGACGACATTGATGATGCTAATCACGATGATGAGAGAAATATTAATAATAATAATAATAATAAATTACACTTATGTAGCGCTTATCAGCGATCGTCACCGTACTCTAGGCGCTATACAGAAGCACATTTGCCCCGGAGTATATTCATACAAAAACAAAACAAAAAACGAATTTTTTTAAAAGAACAAAAGTATATGAAAATTAGACAAAATTATGGGAAAAATAATGGCATGAGCACCAAAAAAACCAAACACCAAAGAGTATAATAGTTGATGAAAAGTGGTTGTAAAGAAAGAAAAAAAGTCAATACTTACATGGCACTCTGTCCCCTCTGGACCGGAATAAATCTGATTCAAGGTCTGAAAAGACATGAGAATGATGTTAATAGCCAATACCGACCGCCATCCCCCATCACAAAATATTTCCTTACATCCCCACAACACTCCGATTACAACACTCCGATTACAACACTCCGATTACAACACTCCAATTACAACACTCCGATTACAACACTCCGATTACAACACCGTCCCAACAGAAATTCACAATAGAGGAAATCCCTTAGATTGAAAAATCCAAAGACGTTTTATTTTTGGAAAATAATGACATGAAATTCTAATGAAATGGGAAATTACCGATCTAAACGGCATCAAAGTGAAGCAAAATGTCATGAAAATTGGTAATTTCCGAATAGTGACGGCAAATGGTGTGGGAAAATAATCTTAAAAACTTGCCCTATTATTACAAAAGTACATGACCTGAAAATTTGAGTGAGGGAGACAAAATACGAGGAAAGGTGAAAAAATAATATGAATTTCAAATTTCAAATCTGTAACGACTGTGACTTCAAAGACACAAGGAGTTAGTCCCTACATTTGTTTTTTTGGTATTAAGGGGTTTGGATAAGAAACAAAACAACAGAAAATATAAACATGAATACACAAATATTCATACAATTCTTTTTAACAACAAACCTTTCATGCATTAAATAAAGAAAAGGGAGGTGAAATACATGCCTTCACTGTTAGAGTTTTTAAATACCAAAGAAATCAATGGCAGAAAACATGAAAACTTTTAGTAGAGAAAAAGGAGCAATAAGGAAGGAGCAAAGAAAAGACACTGAGGCAAAGAAGAATTCAAAACAAGAACAAGAAGAAAAGAAAAAAAGAAGATTCAAGGAAGAAAAAGAAAAAGAAAAGGAAGAAGAAAAGGAAGAAGAAAAAGAAGAAGAAAAAGAAGAAGACAAAGAAGAAGAAGAAGAAGAAGAAGAAGAAGAAGAAGAAGAAGAAGAAGAAGAAGAAGAAGAGGAAAAAAAGAAGAAGAAAAAAGATTGACAGTCTCCATGAAAGAGCGTACCACAAACCACTTTAAGAATCAGATAGGCAGAGGTTTAATAAAAAATGAACAAAGAAGAAGGCGAACAGAAACGGAAATAACGTTTTCGTGCTGCATGCATAAGAAGGATTTGAGTCTCTCTGACCTGCGTCGACATAGAAAGGCCTGTCGTAATGGTGGTATAGATGGTGGGTGAAGGTGTAATGAGAGCTACCATTAAATCTTGCTGCCGTCGCTCCGGAAGAACCAGTCAGTCGTGGAATGGCTGTAATGGATGCAGAAGAAGAAACAACGCCTCCAACGGCTGCCTTCGAAGCAGTGTCCAAATCGTCCTCTTTCATATCACATCTTTCAGGCAGAGCAGGTTTCTCTTCCCAGGCAACCTGTCGTCGATAAACACAAAAACTCGTCATCAAATGTATTTCTGACTACAGTACTCAACACTAATACAAACGCATCTGGCCCCAGACTTTAGTCTTCTTATATCATCTGATGAGATGTCAATTATGGGAGGTAAGACGACATATAACGTAACTTATGAATCTCAATAATGAATTTTTCACAAGTGCTGTTTAATTACCATGTTCCCATAACTCATTTTGTGTATTTGAATACGAGGGGTATAAATAATAAAATGCATCTGTAAACTGTAAAGCACCCTACGCACTCTAGGGTGAAAGTAGCCGCTATATTATTATGAACCTTAACTCCCTTTACACGATGTAAGGGCTTCAGGACGTTGCTTTGGTGTACTAGTCTTTCGTGATTCATTAATTGTTTGCTGATTAAAAAAAACAAACAAAAAAAAGGTCTGTATTTCTATTTTTTTTTAAGGGGGGGAGGGGGGGAGGAAAGAAGAGTGGATTACTTTCGTTTTTATCTATTATACAAATAAAAATATTCACATATTCAACAGGAAAGTGTTCATATACCCAATGGAAACAAAGAGAAGAAGAACCATTTTATTGGAAGTTGTCTGATGTGATCTCATAAGTGTTGAGCATTGTATTTTAATCCGACCTAGAAATTTTTAAATATTTGTCTAGTTCGAACAGAATGTCCATATTTGAGGGAATTCTTTTAAACATGTTACAAGTAATGCAACAACCCAAAAACAAATAAATGAAGTACACACCTTTGGAATTGGCGATCCTCTCAGAAGACTTCTGTCATCTTTACCAAACTGTAAGTCTAGATCTGTTGAGTCGATTGTTTTCTCTGTGTGAAAAAAATAATAATAGAGCTATCAAACATTGGATTTCCCCCCAGTCTTACCGTCCTTCTTTACAACACTTACATCCAGTTTAAAAAAATTATCAAAATAGCTATTTGAGGCGACAATAGACGTGTCCACGCACCAGATGTAGTTTCAAGAAGACAGAAATCGTAATATGCATTCCCATCAAAAATCATAAAATCCAATCCCGTCAGAAAGCTCACTATACGACTTTATTCAGCTCATGAATTTCTTTACATCTCAGTCTGTCTCTTGCTCCCTTTGTCTCATCTCCACGGGAATAGGATCTCAGGTAGAGACTAGCTTGCACAGTAATTCTTTATCCTATCCGTTCCATTTAATTATTGTTCCACTTGCCATTTCAAATGATAATGAATGGCATTTATATAGCGTTTATGCACGATCATCATTGTGTTCTAAGCGCTTTACAGTAGCACATTTGCCCTAGAAAAGTCACAGAACAACCAACATTTAATATGCTTCAAGCTGCCTGATAAGCGCGAATACAATTTTTGGATAAGTATGACACTGCTTTTCAAATTAAAGTAAAATGATCCAAACAAAAATGTCACCACTATTTACAAGTTGTTCCATATCTGAATTATACAATCAAATTATTATCTCTACTTACGTCCAAGCAAAGACTGTGATTGGTCGGGTCTGATAGGGGACGGGGGCATTTCAAGGTCGTTTGGGCCCATTCCTAGGCTGTCCCCCCCTCCGATGTAGTCAGGACTTTTGACGCCAGACCTGGTCAAAGAACTGAACTTGTCACGGTTGAGGGCAGCTGATACACTGTGATTGTCTGGCAAAAAACAAAGAGAGATTGACTAGTTAATTTGACAGGTTGTAAGACAGAAGCGGGGCTAAATAATATCTGTAATGTATGAACACTGGCGTACACTCTTCAGAGGGTATAATAACTGCAGACTTGCGCTATCACTTAAACACATTTTTATAAATATGCTGTAAACACAATACTGTTAAGAATATGGAAAAAATAATGTCTTGAAAAAAATGTTAAAATGAGCATCTGGAATATTAAATTGTGCACATTCATTCTTCGAGTCAGCAAAATGATTAAAAAAGTCTGTTCCTTTGCTATCCAATCTAATAGATTGACCTCTTTGATACCACAGGCTTGTGTTGTCTGTTTTCTAATGACTTTAAGGGCTACACTATACGGGCCATCATAGACAGAAATGTTTTACTTAAAATGTAACCTAGCAAGTATGCATTGATACGCAAGTCTAAAATCCAAATATAATCAATCCTGTACCATTGGAATTCAACATGTGACTTTTCCTTTCATTCTTCTCAATCAAGTCTCTGCAAGATTTTGGCATCCTCTTGTCAGATCTGGTGATAAAGAAATAAGGAATGGAGGTTTTGTTTTGAGCATTAATTAATGATATACATTTAAAATAATTCATTTTCTTCTTCCTCTTTTGTTTTTAGTTTTTTCTTTGGTTTTTTTTTGTTGATGCAGTATTTTACTATAACCACAAACTTCATCCATTTACCAAATATACAGACAGACCTTTACAAAAACGAAAATGAAACAAGCAATTTTATTCTTTATAGTTGTTTTCTAACATCATTTCTTTTATTTTGAAGATGTCTAGAATATCTTTTCAAATCCCATGTGTTGCTTGCCTTTTGTTTCTTAACTCCAATTGCTTTACCAAAGGAAAAAAGAATATGGAAGTATAAAGACCCATATATTTTATCAAGTTCATAAACTTTAATCCAAAATGAATACAAATGTCCTGCAAGTATAGCCGGGCAAACTACATAATATTATGGAAACGAAGAAAAAGTCAAACCTGTTGGACAAAGATCGATTGTCCCTGGGGTATTGGTGCATAGTGTATTGTTTACTCGATTTCTTTCCTTTCTCTCTTGCACTCAAATTAGATTCCTGATCTGCAGTAGTCAAGGATTTCGCATCTGTCAAATGACCAAAAACCAATCAATACATTTGAAACATTTAGGTTGTGGGTTTTCATCCTATCCCAGTCACCCTGTTGTGTTTCTTGGGCAATTGCCTCAGTCAACCCAGGAGTAGAAATGGGTATCAGCTTACAGCTGACTAAATAATCTATGATAGACAAGCATCCTATCCAGAGGGTATGTCACTCTACCCATCGACTCTTTAGACCTCAGGGTTCTTAAGGACTTTCATCTTTTAAAAAATTAATTATTGATTACTGAGAGCGCAAATTATGCCCCACATTCACATTCACAGTTCCAAATTGTTATGATATCACATTGTTACCTGGCTTACAAATACATAAATCATACATCCAATAATATACTCTTCCAATAATTTGCTACAGCTTGAAATATATTATGGACACAGACTCTTCATTTCCCAAACTTTATAAAATCTAAAACTTTTTTGTTATTGTTGTTAACATTATCATTATTATTATCATTATTGTTATTATGATTAGTATCGTTAAATAGCAAAATAAACCAGGACCACAAAAAATATTTTTAAAAACTTAAAAACCAACGTTCTATGATTGTCAGGTCATGATATCACACCAACCTTCATTGTCAGTCGCTGTATCACTCTCTATCTTGTTGGCAACATAATCCAGCAGGTATGAAAAGATGTCAAGGAGATTTGAAATGGCAGTAATGTCCCCATCGACTATATCCACACCTCTGATATGACTCAGACTGTCACGGACAATATCCGTGGATAACACATCTATCACAGTTTGGCAGTTGTGTATTTCATCTTCCTTTGACACTGGCTGGCGGATGATACCTGATGTATCCGTAAAAATCAGTTATAAAGAAAACCATGTAAATCTAAAAATATTATATGCACATCATAAAACTAAAACACAATCTTTCATTTTCCCACAACAATCTAGTTAATGCAAGACACTTATTTAAGATTGTAAAACTTCTGCTTTAAATTATTTTCACACCCTTCAATCAACATAACTTGAGGTTTACATATTTTGATAATCTAATAACAGGTGCAAGTTCAAAAGGCTTATTTATTGTCTTTTTGTTTTTAACTATTGAATACATTTTCACATTCAAAATAATACAAGATTTTCCCAGCAACTTGACCTTGCTATTCAGAAGTACCGGAAAAAAAAGTCAACAGATTCCTTATTCACCATTGGAAAATTGTTTGTCACAGTACTTTTTACTCACAATAGACTCATTTCTGGGAAATGGAAAACCCAAGCAAACGATTTTCAGATATTAGACATTACTAAACATAGCCTATTGGTCTATATAGATACTAATCACAAACTTTGTATAATCTGATTAAAAAAACCAAAACCCAACAACCCAGTGGGCAACGGGTGACTTACCACTTAGTCTATCACTAAACAAATTTTCATACAACAGGACGAAGAGGGCAGCACATATGTCATCTATATCTTCTATTGTGGTGGGGATGTTAAATTCACCCAACAGACGGTTGGCCAATGTAATAACATCTGTGGGCGGGAAGCAAATAGAAAAGGCAAGGAATTCAGTCAACGAACGAATGTGTTCCAATGGTTATTATCGTAATATAACCCTCTTTACATTCAAGGACATTTTGATAAACATTGATTGTACAACAAATGTTAGTACACTACATTTCAAAAGGAGCGTAACCCTAAGTCCCAAAGTTACAATTTTAACATGTTATTTAATGCAGACAATTGCGGTATGTCATAGATAATAAATATTAATATTAATCCCCATAAAATCGTATATGAATAATATCTGCACAAGAAACTGGTAATCACTTGTCATAAAATCTGATAAGTTTTACTTGATACCACTTCAACATTTATCTCTTCCGCTTGACAGACTAACAAAATAGAAATCAAAATAGGAATTACCTTCATTACACGGGGGCTCTGATGGATCAGCATCAATAATACCAAGGTTTGACATCTTTACTTGGGCATTAGCAACCCTAAAGATCAGAGCTGAAAAACAAAACAAACAAAAAAACCAATGAGTTCTAAAGTTGAGAAAGAATAATCTTGAATATTGCAATCAATGGATCTCATATCACTAGACTAGGATGAGGAAATAATATAAAATGTTGTTTTCCCTTCTGCACTATAAAACTGAAAACCCCACTAGCTATGCCAACAACAATTAGAATTTTAAGATAAAAGATTCTTTACTAAAACTGACACAAATGTGATTGGGGAAAATTTTCAATACAAAAGATGAGTTTTAAATTTCAATATATAATGGGCACTGGGCACATACTTCATCTAACCATCCCATTCAAATCCAAAGCAAATAACTCAAAGTCAATCCGTTAATCACTCTAAATCTAAATCATAATGACAACATTGTGAAAATTCTAAGTTCCACTTTGACAGGGCACTCAATTCAATTCTATTTTAATCAAATTGTAGGATGAAAGTGAAAGTCGTTTTGTCTATCTTGGTAATAAACAAATATTTCAAACATTATAATAGCTCGAGTAAAAATGGGCCAATTAGCGTACCAATTTGTATTTTCATATATCAAAGTCAAAGCAAAAGTACAAGTACAGAGTACAGGTGAAGAATGATACAATTACAATGGAGCATGGAAAGGGAAACAGTAAATTAACAAATCTAAAACAGGATCAAGAAGGGTGTATAAATAATGTAGTAAATGGGTACCTCATCATATTGTCATGATTATAATCTTAGTACTTATGAATAGTATCAATATCAAGAGAGTGGATCACCACCACCCGCAATAATTTCATAATTTATTTACTTTATTAAAACTTAAAACTCTTATTTGCCTCATACATTGATCCATCTAATTAACCCTTCCTAAACTCAAACCCCTTCTCATTCTCACAAACCATTGGCATAATTATGTTTTTTTTAAGTAGAAATAGAACAGACAGCCCTGGTCTTGTGGCTGTGGTCATTTCATTAGGTCACAGTCACAAGTCAAGCCCCACAATAATACATGAATAATTCTCTCATCATTCGTTAATTCATTGTGTGTGGACCTCATTTCCCCTAATTTGAGTAAAATGTTAAAATTACAGTTTTCCTTATCATGATTTCCCATGCCTGAATTTAATGCGCAGACAAATATTCAGCAACATAATAGAGAAGAGATGTAGGTTCTACAAAAAGTGTGTTGATTTCGAGATGTGTCTGATCATGAATCTTCTTGATTCTTCACTTGGTCTTGACGTTTACCACCACCACGGCACCGACCGACAGTTCCATGCATGCTGGATTTCAGAGTAGAAATGTCTTTTTTTTCATATACGGCAATCAATCATACAATTCGCATAATTCCCAATATTAACAAAGAGGAAAATATACTTGGGTCACAATAATAATTACTTGCAAAAGTTAAGATCCTCAGTCAACGACCCTTTTAGGTCTCATCATTCATCCCCTGATGTTTTTGACCGTTCATGTTTTGATTGGTTATCATTCCTGAATTAGCCAATCATGTGCGTTGTCAAGAGAAGCTTTTAAGAATTTAAGTGCTTCCTAAGTGTTTCAGCCATACACATTTGTATTACTATTTTCCCGACAAATTGGTATATGGGGGTAAGCAATGCATGCATATTTAATCACAAATGTCCATAGTCTTCTCACAGATGAACATATGCTTCGTACTTTAATTCATAATCAGAGATAGATAAAACAACATTTTATTCTAAATCTTTAATGTTTTCTTTTTGTTTACATGACAATAGACTACTTTGTACTTCTAAACAAATTTGAGTCACTTCTCAACTCATTCGAAAAAGAAACAAAAAAAGACACTCTTTTGTCAACCGGCCACAACGAATATAAACAATAACCATGGCTGACTGTGAACGTGACACGTCTACAATTTGTCTTTTTGATGTTGATGGAACTTTAACACCCGCTCGAAATGTAAGTCGTTCTGATTTCTATCATACATTTGAATTATCTGTAAAATGTCTGCGAATATAAAAAAGTATAATTTGCTGTGGCAATGAGTGATAATTCAAAATTAAAAGTAAGTGAACTTGACCCAGCAGCCCTCCCTCCTCCTGCCCTCCTATTTTTATTTAAAAGATGATCTTTGTCTTTGATGTAATTTAAGATAAAGAAGGCACAATTCAAAGGAATGGCTTACCATCGTCTTTGTTAACTATGCTTGGTTCTCTGTTATGATCATACTTCTAATAAAATGTAACTTCTAATTCGATTTCAACATTTACCAATACATCCATCATTGACAAGGCAAGGCCAAGGTCCTAACCCAGTTACTCTACTATAATAATGCCACGGGGGGTTGATGATGAAATAACAATGTGTACTGTTTCTTTTTTGCTCTTGAGCAGATTTTAGCTTTTTATTCTGAAACTTAGACTTTTTCGATGCCATGCCCATATATATCTAATATATTTTTTCACTATTCTTACAAAAGTAAAAGACAAGTTTCCTCTTTATTATTATTAGATGTCTTTGTCTTTACTTATCTAGACTCTATTCTATGGCTGTGAATATGATTCATTATGATGCAGACTAAATATAATTACTAACTAGACTAATACTAATATTTTTTCATAAGGTTTGACTTTGACTTATGAAAAACATATTAGTATTAGTTAGTCTAGTTAGTAATTTTTGAAACAAGTTTAGGACGGACAGTGTCACTGCTAGACTACAGATGATTTCTTCGGGTTTACCTTTTATTGGTGGCTTTGGACATATTGGGCTGATCACCTGCTTATTTTGAATTTTTGATCCATTTAAAAGCAACATTTAGTGGTTGAGGCATCTCTGGTGGGGGGAGGGGGTTTGGTTAATATAGTTTGTTTTTTTAAAGCACTTTTTTCTGCAAATGAATGCCTTGCGCACTATCATATGCTTAAACATGGAGCTCGTCTGAATTCTACTGTTGTTAGACAAGCCTCTTGTTCAATAAATTAACCTTTAATATAATTATTATTGGTTTTGCTGATTCTGTAAAGCGCAGATCATGTTCGACAAATTTATCCATCCACTACATTGATCAATGATAGTGATGTAACTTTAATGGCCATCCCATCTGTGGTCCTGTATGTGCCTGTGGGTGGCCACTGGAGAAAGTCATTAGGTACCTAAGGGCTTGTGACATG
>JARFNW010104092.1:0-12860 GCA_031763155.1 Dirona albolineata
CTCTTTCTACATCACCATTATTTTCATTTTGTTTTATTTTCCACGCCCCTTTTTCTCTTCCCCCCCCCCCTCTCTCTCTCTCTCTCTCTCTCTCTCTCTCTCTCTCTCTCTCTCTCCCTCCATCCCCCTCTCTGCCCGCCTCGCATCTCCCGCCACTTTAGAGCTAGCGTAGTCTATGTGCCAACATTGATATGACATCAGATGTGACATATGCCCACGTGGGCTTATGCTTTACAGTATTGAAATGAATAATAATACATGAATGACATATGTAAATACGTATCGTCAAGGTGTATTAAAAAACAAGTATGTTATAACAATAAATAAATATAAGTACAAGAGGCGAGATACATTTTAATTTTTTTTATAATATATATATATATATAATATATATTCTATATATATATATTTTTTTTCTGCATTGTCATCTATCAAACGCAGAAGACACGAAACATAGAATAGATTACCGAAAGTGGAAACAATGAGCGAACGATAGACGGCCTATGCTTAAATAGCTGCAACCATGATGTTTCTGATAACACTTTTTATCACTCCTGCCTCCATTACAAGTTTCGTCCACTTTCCTTGGCCCCCACTCTACTTTCGTCCACAAAGATTTTAAGTATCTAATCTTGATTGTCTTCACCACAAAGAAGAAAGAGTTTTTATACATAAAGAAATCTCAAGACAAGAGTGAAAAAAGACTTCGATTGTGCTAGGCCTACCTAAAATACTTTGGCGAAAAAAGAGGGTGATTAACTTTACCGATCCCCGCTTCCGTCAAAGTTGTGTTCGAACATGCGCAAACCGATCTAACGCGCGTTTGTTTAGAAATGGCGGATGCTCCATCGAAACAAGAAAAGTGGTGGTCCTCTGATGGTAGGTGCACGTATCTCAGATAGAATATCCCCTGTATTTTGATGATTGGATGTACAAAATGATGTAATATAATGTGAAGACATTACAAATTGAATACAGAACTTGATATAACTTCTTTTCAATTAGATAATCAGCTTTGTATCTTTACTTTGTGACTGTACTTGTACTTGTTGTACTGTCTGTGTCTGTACGACTGTGTACTAGTACTAGTCTACTAGACTAGTCGTAGTAGTTGTACTAAGTACCTGTGACTGTGGTGACTGTGACTGTCTGTGAAGTTTTTTTCTAGTCTAGCTAGTAGTTAGTAGACAGTCGGACTAGACAGTCTGTCTAGTCAGTGACAGCGGAGCACTAAGGTGCCCCAACATTTATTATAGACAAACTCGAGTTAGAGATAAGGCAAAAAAGGGTAATTATTATTATTATAATAGTATAAATTATAGTAGTGTGTAGTCTCGACAACTGTGCCATTCTATTCTAATTAAAGTTAAAGTTATAAAAAGTAGTAAATGTCAGTAATGATGACATTGAAAGAGCAATGGCATGGAGCTTGAGACAGCAAGCAAGAAATCAGTGAAGCTGACATCAACACTGTTTTGTTGTTGTTGATGTAATCAGACACAATTTATGTGACAGATTATAATGCAAAATGAAGGTGATTTACGATGCTGTATAAAATATATCTAGCAGTGAGTAGCAGTGGCAGTAGCCTGAGTAGCGTGGTCGTTTGTTGACATTCTGAATAAATGATTTTCAGATAACACCCTTTCGAATATTGATATCATAAATGTGCTTGGTAACATACTTCAGCACTATGATTTAATTGGTAGACTATTTTAAAGTAAACAAACTGAAAATAGATACTGAAATTGTCTGAACTAAATATGCCATACACAGCTATGCCTACACTTAACACTTACACACACTCATCACTTGCATGTAAAGATACAGGTCCCACAGGCCTCGATGTAAAAAAAGTAACAGCGTTTGGGGTGTCTTTATTTGGGATCCACTGTAATTTTTTGGTGCAAGGTAGGGCTAGCATGAGGGATCAAATAGTTGGGACACAAGTTAAGAATAGGTTTTGCCTCCATGCTGCTACCACTATTGAAAAACTGTCTGCATGATTAATCATTTTGATTTCAATTTCTCACAAACACTTAACAAATAAAAGGGGTTAGCTCGCTCAAGTCACCAATTCAAAACCATACGATTGAGTTATCATAATCCCTTCAATAGTTGAAATGACTTAGATTGAAAATCTCAGTGCATTCTTTTTATTTATTTTGTTTTTATTTAATAACTTAATAAGGCAACTTAAAAACATGGAATATGAATATTGCAGATCTAAATGGCATCAAAGTAAAAGCTCATCCATTTTGTTTCTTACTTCGTTCATCCACTCTTAGGCATGTCTACGAAACATGACTCCCTCGTTCCAGGGGTCAATGATGTTGGGAACCGAAGGCCAGCAAAGTCAAAGGTCAAGGGCGGTAAGACCCGCACGGTCAAGGCCTCTGTGCCCATTCAGCAGCCTGTGATGGTTGAGACCACAGACAGTCATGGGAAGACAACTTCTAGTGGTCTCATGTCCTCGGATGTAAGTACATTTGACTCTGCTGAATAGTAGGATAATGTTGCAGTGCCTTTTGGGGTGGGAGACAATTTAAAACAGAATTATATTGAATATTGCCAAAAAGCGGGGGTCGAACCCAAGCCAGCAGCAGACTGACTCTACCACTGAGTTTGCCGACACAGTCTGTTGTTCTGAGCAAGGCAGTGTTGCTGTACATGGATTTAATCCCCGCTTTTTGACATTATTTTTTTATTCTATTCTTGGTTATTGTCTCTCACTGACACTTGTAGCATTAACCTACTATTATTCTGTTTACTATTACTGCCTGCTTCCTCTATTCATTTTTTTCATAAAAATATTTCTCTGCTGAAGATTGTGATCCTTCACAGGGGATAAACAAAATTTAAATGTAAGATAGCCCTGCATTAGCCATTTCCGACATTATTGTTTGTCCGACGACTTCAGTCAGCATCGTAAATATATATGCGTAATAAACTGACAAATAAAAAACAATTTGCCAACACTGTAAAATCCTCACAGTGACTTCCCTGTCTTTGAGCCTGTATTTGAACAGACTATGATCAATCATTAAAACAAAACCATTCATTCAAACTATGATTTGTGTCTCTTTCTTGTTATCTCAGATATCGACCATTGGAACAGACATTTCTACGCTTCACTCAAGGGCTGTAACCCTGAAGGACCTTTGTGCAGACGACAAAAAAAGAATTGCAAATCTGATCAAAGAATTAGCCAAGTAAATATCCATTTTGTTTTTTAGTATCATTAAGATTAGATACAATTCAAGATTATTATTTTTTCCTGGAGGGGGGGTGTGGCAACTGGCTAGGTTGGGGCTTTGAACCTTGAACCCTGACATACTAATGGCCCCCCCTTTCGTCAACTCATTGTTTATCCTTGGGAAAATCTTAATTCAGATTATCCTATTTATTGGCCTAGATGTAGATATAGTCACTGGTTGATGGCTGGGAAAGCAATCAGCTGCAATTAATGATGACTAATTGTAACTTATCTGTTTCATCTAAAACAGGAAGGAAACAGTAGAGTAGATTTGAAAACCCCAGTCATTGTTTTGTTGTTTTTCTATTGCTGATTCTAGACGAGAACAAAAACAGCACTTTGGAGGGTGGGCAATGTGCACTAATTTGCATCAATCTAATGTGTAAATTTACTATTAGGTTCCTGGAAATGAAATGGATTGAAACTCGAAGGATCTATTGGACAGAGAGATAGGGATAGAGTTATTTAAGGCTATATAATTTGCTCTCTCACATTCCAGAGTTGGCGAGGAGAAGGAAAATGCAGAGCAGAACTTGTCCGAGGAGAGGCAGCACTACCAGCAACAGATTATGGCCCTGGTTCACCAGCAAGAGGCCATACTCAAGGAGAGAGAAGGTATAAATTAATTCATTTTTTTAGGGGAGGGGGGGGGGGGGGAGGAGGACGCTGCATTTAGATTATTTTATTGTCCTATGTGGGTTTCGCTCCTGATTACATTTAGTTACATGTTGGGTATGGTATGTTAATTTTTAACGTTCACATTTTTTAAATTTAGCTTGGGATTCTCTGGGTGGTCTGTTTTGGGGTTGATAGATCTGTCACCGTGTTGTGTTTTTCTAGTTGGGGATTATAAAATGTAGCAGCTATGGGTTTTGTTTATTTACTATTTTTATATAAATCTAAAATATAAAGAAAATCTGAAATAGTCACATTCTTGTAAATTTATGATTTCTTTTTATTGTCCTAGTGTTGTTTCAGATTTTTGTTTTGTTTGCCAGTTTCATTACACCTGTTTGTCGGCTTTTCTGTATAACTAATATAATAGATATATTCCAAAGATGCAACAATAGTGTTAGATTGTTGATGTATTCTTGCAACTTGACCTTGCTTATTAGGAAGTGTAAAAAATAATGATATGTTAGTATGATGAGCCTAGTCTGCTGCTCCACTGTATGCTCTCAATGGAGACTTTGAAAGACTCAAGGGGTAAATGGTGTAAGGACTGTGACTGTGGGTCTATACTTGTACAGAGACACAGGCTAAATACCCATCTTGTTCATCTTTATTTTTAAAATCTCTGTATCTTTTTTCCCATACAGATGTTCAAAACAGGCTCTTGGATTATCAGAGCTACATCGTCAAACTGCAGCAACAACAGCAATTACATCAGCTACTTCAGCACCAGGAGCGAAATCGACAACATGATCATCACCAGAAAAATCACCCACAAAGTCAGCAACAATTGCCGTACGGGGAAGTGAAAGGAGAGGGAAATGTGAAGCACTCGTTGAACAGACACGAACGACATCAGTACCCACAACGTGACAACTCAGATGAAGATGGAGAAAGTGATGGCGAAAAAGAAGGTAAAGATGTGGTGTGTAGGGATAGGCTCCCTTCAGTTTTGCATTGTGTCATAGTGGCTAGCTCCATGCCCACTCTAATAAGGGTGAAGAAAGTGATGATGTAGAAGAACAAAAGATAACTAAGAGGGTGAAGAGAAAAACAAGTTTTTGACTTGGGGCTTAACTGTCTTCATCAAAGTGGAAGTTATAAAATCCATAACGCTGTATTGTACTTTCTCGTGTGGACTTTAATCATTGTAATTATTGATATTTTAATTTTCTTCAGGTCCCGCACTGGAAGAGCCATCAGTCCATATATATTTGAACGAATCAGCCGACCAATCCGCTGATGCAGATGAGTTGTCAACCGAAGTCAATCCCTCACAGACTATGATTGACAACAAATCTAGGCCCCTCCCACACCGTCCCTTCACGGCCTTGATTGACAAGCAGCTGTGCGAGCAGAGGAAAAAAGCAGAGAAGATGGTTGGTGATGACAATGGGAACAAGACAAACCCAAAGCATGTGACTGATAGAGACGATTGTAACGCACAAATGGAGGAGAAATACAGAAAGAAGGGAGAGAGGAATGGAAATGAGCTGAGGTTGACAAAGGGTTCTCAGGCGAGACGGTTGGAAGAGCAAGGAGATAGGCTTGGGACGAGAGGGAAGAACAATTTTTCAGAGTTGCAAGATTTACCAGATGGGGCGGCTGTGAGTCCAGAAAAGGCTGAGATTTTTACGCGATTCATGGACAGCCAAAAACGAGGAAGACCACCTGGAGAACGGGTTTACGGTCAAGTTGGAGAGGAAATGGAGCAAAGACGTGGAAGGAGGAAAGATGAGGAGGAGATGGAGGCAAAGGGGAGGAAGAGAAAGAGTGGGAAGAAACATAAATCGTCCAGACCCCCCGCATGTCTCGGTGGGTTCTACCCCCCGATCATGTCCAGTACGCAAAAGAGTTCCGAAATTGGTGATTACATGTCGAATGTTGACTCCACAATCACTTCAGATAGGAATGTGAATGATAAGAATCTCGGAGAGGACAAAATTAGAACAGGGGGAAGGGCTGGAATACATGGGAATGTTCCTGATGTAGATGCTCACTGGGACAGAAAAGTCATCATTGAAAACAAAAGCGAAAACAATTCAAATCACATCCACAGGAAAAATGATGGTAATAGTGATGATATGGCTGAGAGAAAGGAGGTGGAAGACTTTGAAACGAATGGGAGGTACAATTCGAATAATAACGGCAGCAACAGGAGATTGATGAAGTCCAGGGTCGACTTTATGGACAGTGATATGGGTGGAGGTGATGGCGGTGAAATCGGAGTGGACGCAGACTTCCTTTGCTATTATAAGAAGGTGAGTCGTGCTTGTTACAAGATATAGATAGGGTTATAGTCTGTATCCCTGTACAAATACAGGCTCACAGACTATACATCATGCTCCCCCCCCCCCCCCCCAGCAGGTTGTGTCACTCAATGTACGCCTCAACTCTTCGTGATACTTTTTTCATTTTGTTTTTATTGCCTGACTAAGGCCTACAGTCGAAATGTGGTTTGTTTTGTTTCATATAAGTTTGTTTTTTTAAGCTGTACTTCCTCACCAATGGCTTCAGCAGTATGGTGCAACTAACACACTGCTTTCCTACATGCCCCACGGAAGGACTTTGAATGACACAGCCTGCTGGGTGATTTGTGTGTGTGTGTCCAACTTTAAGAACTTACACTACACAGATTTGAAGCTGTATATAATATTCCATTGTTTCAATCGCAGCTATCTGCATCGGAAAGGAAGCAAGAGTTGCTGAAACAAAGGGCCACGTTACTGGAGGAGCAAAACAAATTGAAGCAGCTTTTAACGCATCACCAGCAACAACATTTAAAGGTAGATACAGCATTGTATTTAATGCAATTGCAACTAAAATATAAATTTTATTCATTTATGACTTCTTTTATAAACAAAGTCGTTTTGTAGATGGTGGTTACATTTAGCTTTACTAATTAGATACAAATAAATGTCTATTATTTAATATTGTTTTGTTATCCTCCTGTATGAGTTAGAGGTCAGCTCTATGTTCAGCTGCAAATAAATTGTTTTTAATTTGTTCCCCAGAGACAGCAAGTTTTGGAGAATCAAGTTCCTGAGGACAATATTAAGGCAGAGCCAGAGAAGAACGCAAAGACGGATCGAAGGAGAAAGGAACAAATATTACATGCTAGAAACAATAGAATCAAAGGTATGTATGTCAGTGTGAATTGAAACAAAGTACTTTGGGTCGTCTGAAGCTAGTGACTCGACTATAAGGAATGCCAAAAATGGCAATTTATGAGACACTTAATATAAAATATATGAAGTTTTTGCAGACATGAAAAACTGATACACCCATTTCTAAAATCAAAGTGTGGCTCATGGTTCACCAATGCATTGGGGCGATGATTCCACTGCAGGCATGGGTTCCATTCTGGCTGCAGGCACTGTTTTTAATTTACTATAATATTCATTCTAATTGAAGCTTAGGGTACATTTAAAAGAGCAAGGGAGATAACCAATAAAAAATGATTAAAATATATTTGTAAAGCGCTTTTAATTTTAACTCTCCACATATCTGTACCCAGCAGTGCTCAACAATATATTAGACCCAATCCATTGCATGTATGATGTTTCCTTTATCCCTTGGACAGACCCCTTGTCAGGTGGTATCAGAGACGGAGAATTGAATTCAGACACACAGTCAGATGTCATAGTGTCTGGTCATGGCTTGAAGAATGGGCGACCTGTGAAAAATTATCCGGGACAGAACCTAGGCGATCGGGACGTGGTCAACGCGGAGCGCAGGAGTCAATTAAAAATGCCAAGAGGCGGGATAGAGGAAGAGGAAGGCGTGATGCTGAGAGGCAGAGATGGGGACGAGTGTGTCACCTACAACCACCCCAAGCATGGCGGGACAAAGACTGGGGACCAACTGGTCAAGAGATTGGATTACTCGTTGGGGTCAGATTCAGGTGGGTCATCGTCTTTTCAATGACATCTGGAATAAATAGGTAGTAATGATGGCTGCCAGAGAAATCGAGATTGTAAATAAAGATGTATTCTCATAAAGTGACTTTTTTATGATGACAGTCGAAGCTTGCAGTAAACCACGGGAAGGACATTTATATATTTGGATAGCACTGAAATCCTTTCTGTCATTGACTTTATAAAGCTGGCCTCTTACCTACGTGTCCCTCCACAGTCACATTGGACTTTCAGACCCATCCACTTTCATCTATTCTATTATCTGGCTTCACCCATGATTGTTTTTAGTACAAGCCACTGTACACTATACTGATCTCTAACCTATTTTTTAAAATACATTTGTTTCAGAAGAAGATGTGCGACAATCTCCATCCAATCTAGACAAGAAATTTGTCATGTCTCCAAACAACAATGGTGATGCTTTCTCAGCCACAAGTCCGTCCTTTGGTGCTGTTCGTTCCTTACCTTCAGGTGTAAAGAGTGGTACAAAAATGGCGGTCTCACCACTTCCTGCTGTGATGGATGCTGGGACAAGCATCTCCTTTGCCACCATTCCTGGGTAAGACTGTCTGACTGCAGGCTCAATTTATTTGTCTTTGTGGATTTGGAGTTTGTTTTTGTTTGCGACACCAGGAATAGGATTGTACAATGGGATTGTAAATTCTATTTGTTACATTTAACTTTTATCCTGCCTCACCAACCTTTCAATTCATCTTACTCAATACCTAGCATGAGTCAGATTATCTACTAATAGCATACAAGATAAAGATGGGTTGGGACGTACAGGCTCATAGGCTTTACACCATTTGTCCCACAGCGTGCAATGTCAGTCAAAATCCTTCTCAACTGCCAGAGGAGCATAGAGTGAAACAGCCTGTTGGGCACATCACATTGTCAAAAATCGTTTATTCAAATTCTTGTAGGAATTGGTTAGAAAATTCAGGAATTTGGAATATCAGATCAATCAAAAGTTGTTATTGAAAAATTTCCATGTTTTTTTTGTTGTGTTTTATACACGTTGAATTTGGAATAATGGTTATCTCTGCCTGTAGTCGGGTACTCATTCACTCCTTTTAGTTTTATGTTCATCAAACAATCTTATTCATCCACAGCCACCGTGAGGTCAGTCCCGACAACAGAAAGATTGGAATGACGCAGACGGATGGCATGTCCTCTAAACTGACCAATCAGAGGAAGGGAGACAGACATCACAGCAAACCTCGCTTCAGTGAATCTCCAGGGTAAGCAGCTCAAAGCTTTGAATGTGACCGATTGAGGTTTGAGTTTGGCTTTCGGCATTGTATTTGTTTCATGTGCAAGAAAATCACCTTTCATTGCTTAGATTTGGCGCTACTCTCTCTCTGTGGCCGAAACCGAAGTGGCAAAATAGTTTTATAAAAATGACCGCCTTTTGTCGTCTCCTAAGGGTAGTATTAGTACCTACGTCTAACAGGTTGGCTGGTGGTATTCAAAGAATTTATGAAGCTTATCCACGGTCATGGCCGAGTTCTAAACAGTAACAAATGAGCGCCTAACACTTGATATTTCCAATAGGACAAAGTATGGTGGGCTAAATATCTCACCAAAGGATACAAACAGTGGTGGGCATACATTGCTTGACATCACCATAAGTCAAGTTGTTTTAACTATCCGGCCACCGACTCCATTTATTGTGATGTCTCCTATTTTTATTTTTCCTCTTTTCCCAGAGACAAGACTCTAGCCGTGTTGAAAATAATCAACTCTCTGCCTGACGAGCGTACTCACACATTTAATTCTGCCTCAAGTAGAACAACAGCAGCGTTACTTCCAACTTCAAACTCCAATTTGAAAAAGACCACATCCAACGTTTTGAAAAACAACCGCAATCCCAAACTGAAAGATACTAATGTTTCTTCAAGGAAAAATCTCTTCAGTCAAAGAAATCTCCTCAAAAGCATGGATAGTGACGTCAATGCTATAAATAGAATAACGCTGAACAAGCCTGGTACTACGAAGAATTTACAAGGAGGAAATTCGAACAATGAGTTTGGGAAGCGACTGCAGTTTTCAGGATTAGACACCGCAAATACTGGTAGGCGGACGGTTGGTGCGGGGTTGGGTGTAGATTCGGAATTAGATGTTTTTGACCGTGTTGGGTGGAAGGAGGAACGAATGGACGGATATAGGAAGATTATTTCCGGTAAAAATCATAATGATGATAATGAAGAAGACGATGATGATACGTTTTATGACTATGATGATAAAGATGATAGTAATATTGATGGTATTGTCGAAGATTTATTACTATTTTCTTCAGATATAGACGATATCGGTGCTGATGATGATGTAGATGTTGAAGACGACAGTGATGATACTGTTAAGAATGATGATGATGAAAGTGAGAAAGAGGAAGCCTGGGATTATGTGATGAGAAGTTTAAACGGAATTCCAAAAGTAGAAAGGGATCCTGGCTTTGACGGATTGAAAAGAATCGAAAGAGGTCAAAGGTTGTTTCAGGGTCGTCACCTTAGTGATGATAATGCGAATGATGATGATGACAGTTTGTATAATGATGATGATGGCCGTGATCCGTATCAAGAGATGAGAGAAGATGTTGAAGAGTCGGAGGAGAGCGCAATTTTAGAAGATATTTTCTTTGTCACCCATTAGATTTAGGAGGAAATTGTAGAATTAGTGGGATAGTGGAAAAATATTGCAAATTAATGAATATGATCACCTTTATTTTGCTCACAAGGGCACTTTGTTTAAGGGCATATTATTTTGAAAGCAGACTGAAGTAACCCTTGCGTCAGCAGCGTTGCAGCACCACGGTGTATTCAATAGGAGCTAATATTCTTGCCCAAGGAAGAAACTTAATTCCAATAGCCAGACTCAAACTCAAACCTCCCACCATCTGCATGGTGGGTGCATTGTCTTAACCTCTCTGCCACAGTGCCTAACTAAAAAGTTAGTTGGGAAAACCAAAAACTCTTCTTTTTTGTGGAAATAAGGTGTCAAGATACCAATAAAATCAAAATGGGCAGAAAGGAGGCAGAGACCGCAGAGCATGTTCTTAAAAAATGTGAACTTCTAAATAGCACGAGAAAAACCTACTGGCCTGAGGAGAAAACAATCAAAGAAAAACTGTTTGGAAGCCTGGAGGGCTCGAAAAAGACAGTTAGTTGAGATCATAAAGAAAGTAGGACTTCATCAGGTGTAGTCAATAAGAAATTTGTGTGAACGAAAAGAAAAAGAAGATTATTATTGGATTGGACAATAAATGACAAAACCTGTGAGTCTAGTCGTAGGTTGCTGTATGATAACCACCTAGGCATGCATATATAACTAATATATATATATAAATTATACTACTTAACTTGCTGTGAATGGATGTAATATGTAGAATGTCCTATAGTTTATGTGAGAAATAGTTGTAATGAACAATTGATTTCTGTTCTATATAATATAATATACATATGTATGATAATCTTGTTAAAATGTATTTACTGCCATGATTAAAGAAAGCTTTGTTCTTTTTTAGTTGAAAAAACAGTTGTTTGTCTTCAAATATAGGCTTATTAAACAATATCTTTCAATTTGTCAAAAAAATCTTTTTTTTCCTGTCATTTTCAATGTTGTTATTATATACAGGTATTTTTGACATTTTGATATATACATAGCCACCGTATTTAAAGAGGTGCTATCTGAATAGTGTATGCACAGAGACAACAATTGGCCCAAATTACCCTGGCGGTGAAAGTTGAAAGAAATACTATCATAAAATGGCGTTCACAATTTCATATAATGGCGTACATAATGTCACAAAACTAAAACGATCAGAGAATGGGATACATGTCGTACAATGATAAAGCGGTCAGAGAATGGCTTACATAATGTCATAAAATGACATTATAATATGGTCTTAAAGTTTTTGTGCCTCTAACTCTAAAATTGTGGATTTTCCTTCAGCTGTTTCTGTGTTTGTGATCCACAATTTCACAGAGGGCATTGTCGGGTCTAGAATGATTTAACCGGGGGCTGGCACTGGTTGTAAACAGAACATTGTAGAAAATGTTATAGTACCAGAACAGGGAACCTAAACAAGTCTTAAAGGTCTTAAAAATGGGGATGAGGAAAAAAGAGCAGGCACAATTATTTTTTTAAAGACTGCCGAAAGTAGGGACAAGATTTTACACTTATTTTTTCTTTCCTCGCTTTATTACAGGCAGAGAAATATATTGTTAGTATGATGGGCCAAACAGACTGCTCTACTGTGTGGATGATGTTGAGAGCGTTTTTGTTTGACACATTCTGCTAAGGACTCAATTTATTTTTTTAATGTTTAAGGTTAGCTGAGAATGTCATTTATAAATTGTCTTTCTCAAGGAATCAATAAGCCAGGAATCAAACCCGAGATCTCAAGATCTCGAGCCTGGAAGCCTAACCACTCGACCACCGATGCCACGTAGAACTGACGACAGCACATTTACGAGGCTCGTGCATTCCCCACAGCATCACCACATCATTATAAGATGAAATCAACTTTATTTATCCGTTTCTGGGTAATTTATTTGGGCATTGCATGGAAGTACACAATCAGCAATAATTGGATTTAAATAAAAGAAAACATGGCAACAATAATAATATCCATCAATAACATTTGCCACATACATATCGCTTCCTTTCACTCTTCTACTTCTTTCTATCCAGTTTGGTCAAACTTCATTCATCCAGGGGTGCACAACATTAGTAGTTCCTAATCTCGATAGTCGTCTACATGTAGCTGCCACAAATGGCAATTAAAACATTGAGTTCTGGCTTGTAGACCGTCTATATGAATGTACCTGATGTTTTACCTGAGTTCTGATATAAGAGGAAAAGAAGATACAACGTCGTTAATTATGTTTAGGTAGGCCCTACGTTTGGCCTGAAAATGAGCAATGAACCACAGATAGCAAACAAAATAAGAAATACAAAAATGTTCAAATACACACGCGCGTACACATACTCTCTTCCCCTCCCCCCCCCTCTCT